>CAUYTI010088681.1:0-11005 GCA_963575145.1 Galago senegalensis | reverse complement strand
CTTTTGGTTTTTTTTTTTGAGACAGAGCCTCAAGCTGTCCCCCTGGGTAGAGTGCTGTGGCATCACAGCTCATAGCAACCTCCAACTCCTGGGCTCAAGTGAGTCTCCTGCCTCTGCCTCCCAAGTAGCTGGGACCACAGGCGCCTGCCACAACGCCCGGCTATTTTTTTTTTTTTTTTTGGTTGCAGCTGTCATTGTTGTTTGGCGGGCCAGTCTGGATTTGAACCCGTCACCTTAGGTGTATGTGGCTGGTGCCTTAGGCACTTGAGCCACAGGCACCGAGCCCCAACACTTGCTTTTAAAAACAAAATGAAGACTACTGATTACACATGGTGTGCATATACCACATGCTTTAGGTTTTCTCTCCCCAGTACACAACTAAAATGACCAATGTATTTTCATTATGGCTAGCAAGTACACAGGTATGGCAGACACAGCTGATTGCCTGCCTGAAAACCATCCCTTCCTTCCACCACCTCCTTGCTGCAAGATGTTAATTTTTTTTTCACACTTACTGTGCTCAGCTCCAGAAAGGAAATTATGATTTGTCTAAACCAGTGATTTTCATTCCTGATTACACATTCAAATCACTTGGGTAGCATTTCTAAAGCTTAAACCCTGCTCCAGATCAAATTAAATCTTAATGTTTTTCTTAACAGCTTATATGAGCCTATGTCAACAGTTCTCAACTGTGGCAGCACATTAGAAACATTTAGTGACCTTTCAAATATCTCATACCAATTAAATCAGAATTGCTGGGGGTGGCACCACTGTTCAGTAACCAAGTTAAGAATAGCTGGCTTATATGAAATAGAAATCATTAATCTTCTGTCCTACATGTTACAAACACTTTTGTGCAGTTTATACAGCTAAAAGTGACCCAACTGGCCGTAGAGAAACAGATTCTGTTGGAGACAACTGAGTGTACTGTGAAGTGATCAAGCCACTTTGAAAATTTGGAAATATTTACTAAAGTTTAAAATGTACATATTCTATTATCCCCATCATTTTAACATACACCTTAGAGAATTCCCACACACAGATGTTCATTTGCAGCACTGTTTGCAACAGTTATAACTATATAAAATTTAAATGTTTAAAAACCAGAAAATTATTAAACATGTCACAGTATTACCAAATATAGTCTTACCTCAAACAATTAGCATGAGGTAGCTCCACATCTATGTGGACAGTTCCCTGCAAAGAATGAAAAAGCAAGTTTCAGAACAGTAACTAACACTTAGTGAATGTGTCATGTCCTGTTCTAAGAGTTTCATGCAAAGCAACTCAAGCCCTAGATCAACCCTATGATGCAATTACTTTATTTTCTACATTTTTTTTTAGAATTTATGTTTTTAATCTTTACAAAAATATGGAACGCTTCACGAATTTGCGTGTCATCCTTGCACAGGGGCCATGCTAATCTTCTCTGTATTGTTCCAATTTTAGTATATGTGCTGCCAAAGAGAGCACTGTTCTCTACATTTTTAAGTACACATTTATGATCCCTTTTACAGGAAATAGTTTAAGTGATAAAACAGAACCACATACCATATAAATGCATAGGATAAAAGTTGAATAAATGAATAATTAACTGATAACCATGGCTTTCTTTGGGTAGATACCTGGGATTGGGAATTGTTGCCACATGGGACTTGAGACCCTCTATAATATACAACTTTTTCTTTCCTTTTTTTTTTTAATAGAGACAGAGTCTCACTTTATCACCCTCTGTAGAGTGCTGTGGCATCACACAGCTCACAGTAACCCTCAACTCCTAGGCTTAGGCAATTCTCTTGCCTCAGCCTCTAAAGTAGCTGGGACTACAGGCACCCACCACAATGCCTGGCTATTTTTTTGTTGCAGTTTGGCTGGGCTTGAACCCGCCACCCTCAGTACATTGGGCCGGTTCCCTACCCACTGAGCCACAGGCACTGCTCTATACAACTTCTTTTTATAAGAAAATATATTCACTAAGTACATATGTTATTATAATCAATTTTAAAAAAGGGAAGGAAGGCTCGGCGCCTATAGCTCAACCAGCTAAGGCGCCAGCCACGTACACCTAAGGTGGCGGGTTCAAATCCCCAGCCCGGACCCGCCAAACAACAATGACCGCTGCCACCAAAATATAGTCAGGCGTTGTGGCAGGGGCCTGTGGTCCCTGCTACTTGGGAGGCTGAGGCAGGTTACTCGCTTGAGCCCAGGATTTGGAGGTTTCTCTGATCTGGGATGAAATCTTAATGAAATGTAAAAAAAAAAAAAAAAAAAAAAAAGTAACTTCAGTTTAACCTTAAAATAGAAAAAAAAATCTTTTGTAAGTAAAACAGGAAAAAAAAAAAAAAAAAAAAAAAAAGAAGTTAATTCTCTCTAGAAGGGGTTGCTAAAGAAAAACATATTAGCTATGTTTTAGAGCAGTGTTTTTCAACTTTTTTTTTAAAACTCAGACACACTTGAATCTATAGTTAAACTTTTACACACTTAAATTATGTTGATCAAAAAAAAGTTTAAAAAAAGAATATACTTACCATGTTTTGAACTTCTTTTGAAAATAATATTTTTTTTTTTGAGATAGAGTCTCAAGCTGTGGCCCTGGGTAGAGTGCTGTGGCATCACAGCTCACAGCAACCTCAAACTCCTGGGCCCAAGCAATTCTCTTGCCTCAGCCTCCCAAGTAGCTGGGACTACAGGCACCTGCCACAACACCCAGCTATTTTCTGGTTGTAGTTGTCATTGTTGTTTGGCAGGCCCAGGTTGGATTTGAACAAGGTAGCTCCAGTGTATGTGGCTGGCGCCCTAGCCGTGGAGCTACAGGCGCCAGCCAAGCCTGTTTTATTTATTTATTTAATTTATTTTTTTGAGACAGAACCTCAAGCTATTGCCCTGGGTAGACTGCTCTGGCATCACAGCTCACAGCAACCTCCAACTCCTGGGCTCAAGTGATTCTCCTGCCTCCACCTCCCAAGTAGCTCGGCCTACAAGCCCCCTACCACAATGCCTGGCTATTTTTGTTGTTGTTTTTGCAACCATCATTGTTGTTTGGTGGGCCCCACGCTGGATTCGAACCCATCTGCTCAGGTGTATGTGGCTGGCACCTTAGCTGCTTAAACCACAGGTGCCAAGTTGTTGTTTTATTTTTATTAAGATAGGGTCTTTCTCCATTGCCTGGGCTAGAGTATAATGACGTCATCATAGCTCAGTGCAACCTCAAACTCCTGTGTTCAAGTGATCCTCCCACCTGAGCTTCCCTGAGTAGCTGAGATTACTGATATGTGTCACCACACAGGCTTTTTTTTTCTTTCTTTCTTTTTTTTTTTTTTTTTTTTTTGAGACAGATAGGGTCTCACTATTGCCCAGACTGGTTCCTAGCTCTTGGCCTCAAGCATTCCTTCCTGGCCTCCGCCTCCTAAAGTGCCAGGATTAGAGGCATGAGCCACTGCACATGGCTAGTATTTGTCTTAGACATCTTGTGGTTAGAAAACCTGTAGACAGATGTGTTGAAGGTAGGAAAACATTCTACTCTGGAGCTTGGGGATGAAGTCTTTTTTTTTTTTTTTTTTGAGACAGAGTCTCACTATGTTGCTCTGGGTACAGTGCTGTGGTTTCCCAGCTCACAACAACCTCAAACTCTTGGGCTTAAGTGGTTCTCTTGCCTTAGCCTCCCAAGTAGCTGGGACTACAGGCACCCAGTTGTCATTGTTGTTTAGCTGGCCCAGGCCAGGTTCGAACCTGCCAGCCTCGGTGCATGTGGCTGGTGCTGTAACCACTGTGCTATGGGCACCAAGCCAGGGATGAAGGCTTATTTGGATATATATTACTCAGAAACCATCAGCATAGAAATGGCGCCCACTCCATGGGGAATAGATGAAGATACTGATGTAATGGGATATCAAGAAAGAAAGGGTGTTCAGCCATGTCAGCTGTTGTGGAGAAGTCAAATAAGGTAAGAATTGAGAAATATCCTTTTGATTTGGCAATCACATTACCCATAAGAGAAGGAACAATTTTGAAACTCTTTACAGATGGAGAGAGATAGGCTGGGTACAACTGAATTCACTGTGTATTCAGAAAATAACTCACAATGGGGAAATTCACAGTGCCATTGCTTTGAATCAAATCACTACTCATACCAGGCATAATTCTGAGAATAGTTAGTAGAAGTATCCTGAGCACATATGTTGGGACTTCAACATCATTTGTACTTTATCCCATGAAATATATCAACAAAATCCAACATGCAGAGATTTTGTAGAAACTGTTTATCTCTGAGTTATGTACTTCAGAGATGTCTGATTTATAGGAAGTTGCGTAAAAGCTAAAAAATTCCCCAGCTCTTATTCATAAATATCCATGTATTGAATTTCTTTGCAGTATGCTATAAAGATGGCATTTCCTCTCAGTAATTTATGGCTCATTTCTGCCTCTTGATCAGTATACGCCAGGATGAATCTAGGAAACATGAGTGGATATTGACATCTTGTCTAGTAAATGAAATCTACATAGCAAAGATGTTCTGTGAAGATGTAGTCACACGAATATAAAACAAAGTCAGTATGGCTATTTAGATTGTTAGATATTGACACAAGGCTGTCCCTGGTTATTGCCTTTAAAAAATAGTAAGAGAACTAGGTCATGCAAAGTGCTTCAGAGTACTTGTCTCATTTGTGGCTCCCTTTTTTCCATGTGGCTTTAAGTTGCTGGTCACAAGTGATTGAACCAGCAATCAATACTTGACCTAAAGGCAGCTGTCTATAGACTGGCAAGTGGCCTACAAAGTAGCTCAGTGCTCTATCCACAGGAGTGCACTATAATGGTTAGTGATTGGCTAATCATATTCTTTATGATAGTGGTGGTGGGAGGGTGGTGATGTGATATGCAAAGTTACTAACAGCTGGAGCAGACACAAAGGCCTCTCTTATGGTGGGCAACGGAAAAAGGAGCAACAGACACTCAGCTCTGGAAGAATACCAAGTGCTCTCAAGCCAAGAGCTGCAATTAGGCTGTTGGAGGTGCTGCCAGTCCCAAATAATGGGAATGATAGTCCATTTTTCTGTGAAGCTTGACTGTACACCTGTTGAGATTTGTCTTCCATTTAAGGCTCCATGAGTCTTTCCAATAAACTCCTTGAAAAAGGCAACCTAAATATTTCTGACACTTGAAACTCAAAACCATCTAATGCAGGACAGCGCCTGTGGCTCAGTGGGTAGGACACTGGTCCCATATCCTGAGGGTGGTGGGTCTGAACCCGGGCCGGGCCAAACTGCAACAAAAAAATAGCCGGGCATTGTGGCAGGTGCCTGTAGTCACAGCTACTCGGGAGGGGGAGGCAAGAAAATCGTCTAAACTCAAGAGGTGGAGGTTGCCGTGAGCTGTGACGGCACAGCACTCTACCAAGGGCAATAAAGTAAGACTCTGTCTCTAAAAAAATAGAAAAAAATCGAATGCAATTTTATATCACTTTTATATCATGAGTAAGAACGTTAAAATACATTATTGAATTAGATTCCCTACATATGTCAATTAATTATTCAATTAATAGTGTTACTGCTTACCCGCTATGTGCCAGCCATGTACTGGCATTAGGAATTTAGTAGTGAGCAAGATTGACATGACTCCTGCCTGGATTGTACTATGGTGTAATCTGGAATATTTATACTACTTGCATCTTAATATGAACCATATGGACAAACCTAAATTTTTTTCTTTTTTTTTTTTTTTGGAGACAGAGTCTCAACTTTGACACCCTCAGTAGAGTGCCATAGCATCAGAGCTCACAGCAACTTCAAACTCTCAGGCTTATGCAGTTCTCTTGCCTCAGCCTCTGAAGTAGCTGGGACTACAGGCACCGACTATAACGCCTGGCAATTTTTTTGTTGCTGTTATTATTGTTTAGCAGACCCAGACCAGGTTTGAACTTACCAGCCCTGGTACATGTGACCTAAATTTAATATATCTCAACTTGGAATCTACATTTGTTTGTTTTTAATATTCATGGTTTTCCAAATATATTACATTGATAAGGAAATAGTACTAAAACCCATGTATTAACTTTTTTTTTTTTTTGCATTTTTTGGCCAGGTCTAGGTTTGAACACACCACCTCCAGCATATGGGGCTGGCACCCCACCCTTCTGAGCCACAGGCACCGCCCCCATGTATTAACATTTTAATCTAAGAATACTTATGTTTGTCAGAATAGAGCTTAGTTCAGAGCTTTCTAAAATTTTACACATCTGAAACAAAGGAAACAACAACAACAACAAAGCAAAACTACAAACTATTAACTGGAATATGGCCCCTAAATAGAGCCAAAAGTATAGTACTGTATGTAACAAGATGAAATTTGCACAATCCAACAGAAGAGAATAAAGCGATGATATTTATATGCCAGCATTTTGCAATAGTGGTGATATACTACCTATAAATGAAAGTTGAGTCCTGAAAGTAAAGAGATTTAACATTTTTCTTCATCCTAAGTAAAAGATAAACTAAAAATTAATGATATGGATTACCCAAGATAACAGGCTGAAAATAAAGATATAGGTGATTCATTAAAGTAGAATTGAAATAAATGGAGAAGATAGAATCTGATGCTTGGTGAAATTGAAATGTCAAGAAACTGACATTGATACATTCTGTGATGTTCCTGCTGGTAATTCAATAGGCAAGCAAAAGATTTTAATGCTATATTTCTTAGACCACCAAAAAGTAAGAATGAATGTCTTTCCCAGTGGAGATAAGATGGCCCAGGGAGAGTGAAGAGATGAGCCCTGTTAAGCTCTTCAGAGTTTCTAACACTCTTTAGCTATTATTTTAGTCAGGACATGAAGGGACTGAAAATGCTCTGAGTTACATCCTACCATTCAAAATTTTTTACAGGCTTTCTTTCCAAAATATTCAAATCTCTAAACACCTGGACTTCTCTTATAATTGCTGTGTGAGACTTTGTCTGGTTGCTGTAGGTTGTGCCGTGGAAATTTTCCTGGTTGTCGTTAATGAAATAGATTACAGTTTAAATGTCTGTAGCTCTCTAAGAAGACAACACCAACAGTATGGGAAATCAGAAAGGTAATATAACTATAACTACAGAAGATAACATTAGTTACCAGAAAAAGTTATAGTCATACAAATTTGAAAATTAAAGTGAATGGATAATCTTGAGGAAACTATAAACAATAAAATGGAATCAAGAATAGGCAGAGGGGCGGTACCTGTGGCTCACCCCCATATACTGAGGGTTCAAACCCAGCCCCAGCCAAACTGCAACAAAAAAATACCCGGGTGTTGTGGCAGGCACCTGTAGTCCCAGCTACTAGGGAGGCTGAGGCAAGAGAATCACCTAAGCCCAAGGAGTTAGAGGTTGCTGTGACCTGTGACTTCATGGCACTCTACTGAAGTTTAATAAGTGAAACTCTGTTTCAAAAAAAAAAGAATAGGCAGAGAACCTGAATAGACTGATCATCATCTAAGAATTTGAAAAGTGAGTAGGTCTACTCCAAAAGAGCCAGAAGAGTTTGCAAAAGTTCTACCAAACCATCAAAGAACAGTTAATTCCTTTGTTATGTTGTAAAGTTGTCCAGAACAAAGGAAAGGGGCAAAAATCTTCCCATTTCATTCTGAGACCAAAGTAATCCTGATAAATCCAAATGAGAAGGACTTCTCCATCCCTCCCCAAAACACACACACACACACACAATCTCACTTATGAATATAGAAGCAGAAATCCCAAATATAATAGGTAGCACAGAATCCATTGTGTATTAAACTAATATTATCCTAGGAATATAGGACTTCAACCCTATGAAGTTCATTAATACAAATCACCATACTATCTGATTAAAGGAAATAGAAGCCAAATGATCATCCTATGCTGAATATGTACTTGGCAAAATTTAATATACATTCCTATTAAAATGTATTTGAGAACTAAAAAAGGAATTCTTTTTTTTTTTTTTTTTTTTTTTTGAGACAGAGTCTCACTTTGTCACCCTTGGTAGAATGCCACGGCATCACAGTTCACAGCACCCTCAAACTCTTGGGCTCAAACAATCCTCTTGCCTCAGCCTCCTAAGTAGCTGGGACTATAGGCGACTGCCACAACACCTGGCTATTTTTAGAGACAGGGTCTTTTGCTCAGGTTGGTCTCGGACTCCTGAGCTCAAGCAACCCACTCACCTTGGCCTCCCAGAGTTCTAGGATTAAAGGTGTGAGCCACAATGTCCAGCCAAAGGGAATTCTTATAGAGCATTTACCAAACTTTATAGTGAGCATGGGCTGGGTGCCGTGACTCATGCCTGTAATCCCAGCACTTTTTCTTTGAAAAATTCAAAGAAAGCATTCCTTTGAAGGAACAAGAATACCTATTTCTACAACTACCATTCACTATCACCTTTGTAGCTTTACATATGCTAAAATGTGAAAAGAGACATAAAATCCAAGTAAATGGCAATGTTGAGACAAAACCTATTCCAGAAGATACAGTTAAACTAATAGAACTAATAGGATTTATTATGATGGTTAAATACACGATCAATATTTTAAAAAATTAATAGCTTCATGTACACTAACACCAGACAGAAAATGGTAAGGGAAAGGGATCTATTTCTCTCACCCACTTCTAGCCATTTCCCCACTCATCCCAATGCACACACCTGGATTCTATTTCTACATACCAGCCACTGTCCTCTACCCGCTACCATGGACTCCATTCAGGCTTATCTGGACCACTGAAATGGCCTCCTAACTAGCCACCTTGCCTCCAGCTTATCTCTTTGTCCAGTCTAGCTTATCGGCTAGTGTATCCTTCTAATTATAGGGGATCTTAACTTGGGATACACGTATAGAATTCATTGGGTCTGTAGCCGTGGAAAGTCAAGTTTATTTATTTAATTAATTAGTATTATTTTTGAGACAAAGTCTCACTCTGTTGCCCAGGCTAGAGTGCAGTGGTGTTAGCCTAGCTCATAGCAGCCTCAAACTCCTGGGCTCAAGCTATCCTCCTGCCTCAGCCTCTCAAGTAGCTAGGACTACTGGTGCCTGCCACACGCCCCATTTGTAGTAGAAACGGGGTCTTGCTCAGGCTGGTCTCCAACTCCTGAGATCAAGGGATCTCCCCCTTCTACCTCCCAGAGTGCTAGGGTTATAGGCATGAGCCAACAACCCAGCCAGAAAAGTTTATTTTTAATTTTTATTTATAGCTAACTGAAATTTAGCATTTCCTTTAATTATGAATGTAAGCACCAAACCACAATGTTAGCAGTAACTGACTGTTACCAATAGAAATTACAGATATTTTCATAACATAATTAAAGTTGATTCATGCAGGGCACGATGGCTCACACCCACAATCCTAATACTCTGGGAGGCAGAGGCAGGTGGATTGTCTGAGATAAGGAGCTTGAGACTAGCAAGAGCAGACCTTGTCTCTACTAAAAATAGAAAAACTAGGTTTGGCGCCCATAGCTCAGTGAGTATGGTGCCAGCCACATACACCAAAGGTGGCGGGTTTGAGCCTGGCCAGGCCTGCTAAACAGTAACAACTGCAACCAAAAAATGGCCAGGCGTTATGGCAGGCGCCTGTGGTCCCACCTACTTGGGAGGCTGAGGCAAGAGTATTGCTTAAGCCCAAGAGTTTGAGGTTGCTGTGAGCTGTGACGCCGCAGTACTCTACCCAGGGCAATGTAGTAAAACTGTCTCGGGAAAAAAAAATAGGGCGGCGCCTGTGGCTCAAGGGAGTAGGGGAGTAGGGTGCTGGCCCCATATGCCAGAGGTGGTAGATTCAAACCCAGCCCTGGCCAAAACTGCAAAAAAAGAAAGAAAGAAAAAGAAAAACTAGCTGGGTGTTGTGGCAGGAAACTGTAATCTTAGCTACTTGGGAGGCTGAGGCAAGAGGATCCCTCGAATTCAGGAGTTTGAGATTGCTGTGAGCTGTGATACCACCATACTCTAGCCTGTAAGACAGAGTGAGACTCTGTCTCTAAATAAATAAATAAATATCTGTCTCTAAATTAATTAATACATACAGCTGATCCATATATCTCAAGACATCACTTATACCACCTGGAAATTATGGTAATATCAGACTTATTACTAGATTTTTAAAAAATGTGCTGATAAAGCAAATATCACAATTAAGAAATTTTTTGTATTTTAACATTATTAGATTCCTTTTAATTCCTACGTGTTTTAAATTATACATTTAAAATTAAATTCTGAGGCTCAGCACCTATAACTCAAGTGGCTACAGTGCCAGCCACATACACCAGAGCTGGTGGGTTCAAACCCAGCCCAGGCCTGTCAAACAACAACTACAACCAAAAAATAACTGGGTGTTGTGGCTGGTGCCTGTAGTCCCAGCTCCTTGGGAGGCTTCGGCAAAGGAATGGCTTAAGCCCAAGAATGTGAGGTTGCTGTGAGCTATGATGTCACAGCACTCTACCGAGGGCAACCAAATGAGACTGTCTCAATAAATAAATAAATAAATAAATAAATAAATAAATAAAATTGAGGAATTAATGGGCTTTAAACCAGACTGCCAAAGGGGTTCAATGCCAGAAAAGATTAAAACCCTGTTCTAAGATCTATTCAGACCTGATCTTATTACTTCTATAATTTTAAATCCTTGGGTGGCTGGCCAGAATACAGTCCCAAGTTCTAACAGTGCTAACTAGGTTCCCCCAGTCCTCAGTTAGCTAATCATTCCTCCCTTCTCCCATCCTACATTCTGACCACCCCAAACCATGTTGCTCCTTGGCACACAGCCCTTTTCTTCCTCAGAAGCATTTGTTTCTCATGTTCCCTTTTCCTGCAATGGCCTACTCAACCATGGAAAACTACTGCTCAATTCTTCAAGATTTATCCTCTTCTTTTTTTTTTTTTTTTGAGACGGAGCCTCAAGCTATCCCCCTGGGTAGAGTGCCATGGCATCACGCTCACAGCAACCTCCAACTCCTGGGCTCAAGCGAGTCTCTTGCCTCAGCCTCCCAAGTAGCTGGGACTACAGGCGC
>CAUYTI010088679.1:0-67710 GCA_963575145.1 Galago senegalensis | reverse complement strand
TTATGTATATTTTACCACCATTAAAATCTTACAAAGGTAAGATCTCAAATCAATAACCTAAGTTCCATGTTTACATGGATGGAGCTGGAACATATTCTTCTTAGCAAAGTATCTCAAGAATGGAAGAAAAAGTATCCAATGAACACAGTCTTACTACAAAATCAATTTATAGCTTTCTTATGAAAGCTAAACCCAATTATAGCCCAAGAAGAAGGGGAAAAGAGAGAGGGAAGGGTGGTGAGGGGAGGAGAGGGGAGGGGAAGGGATGGGTGGAGGGTGAGTAATTGGTGGGCTCACACCTACAGTGCATCTTACAAGGGTACATGTGAAATTTACTAGGTGTAGAATATAAATGCCTTAACACAGTAACTAAGAACGTGCCCTGAAGGCTATGATGAAAGCATTTCAAATTGTATGTAAAACCAGCACATTGTACCCCATGATTGTATTAATGTATGCAGCTATGATTTAATAAAAAAAAATCCTCCTACCATAACAAAAAAAATAAAAATAGAAAGATTTCACCTTTTCATATGCAGCTCACTTTGCCTGGAGTTCTTCCCAGTTACTCCTAAGCAGTCCAGATGAGCTCCTAGACTCAGGAAGGCTAAGGAAGCTGCGTGACTCCCCTCTACTCACCCTCAGGCAGAACTGTTGACTTTCTCTTTGTGCCCCACTGCACCACACACATCAAGCACGTATTCAATGACACCCACTATGCCATAGACACCACTGAAGGTGTTGTCCTCCTGAGGAAGGAGGTTTACATTTTCTATGGCCATGCGGCTGTAGTTTAGGTGTGGCCTCACTCTATTCCAGTTAAGGGTCATTGAAGACGGATACTGTATCTTAGTCATGTTTGTGACCCAAGCATCACACATAGGGGCTGGGATCTAATAAGCATTAAATAAATATGCTAAATTCAGAGTTTCCTCTTGCCATAGATGATAAAGTAGAATTCCTTAGAAGTTTCTTTTTAAAAAAATCGTGTATTTAAATGTTCAAAACTGATGTATTCACATTTGCTTTTTTAGCAACACAGACATGAAAAACGTGATTTCTTCACTACCCTCATCTCCCACAGAGCCCAGGGTTACCAATATGGTTCCATTCTTTTCTCTAGCCCTGATACAGAGCGAAACAAACCTGTAGGATTTTATTTGCTCATTTTATTAGAATGCAATATATATTTTCATGAGGAATATCTGTAGTTTTCTTATTCTTTGAATAAGTTATTAACTATGTATTTAATCTGCCATATAAAGCATCCTAAAAACACAACCCCAAATATGCAGAAGAGGCATTATATATGTGTGTGCACATATAGACTTAGATATAGAAATAGAGCTGCATATATATTTGTGTACATGCATCTACATAGCTATAAATTACCTATATCTATAGACATGGATATTTTCTATAGCAAAAAGAGCTAGCTATTTTTAAAAAAATGATAGTTTAAAAATAATGGCCACTTGTTGAAAGCTATTGCTCAAGGGAGTTCCCAAAACGTAATGTATATTATCACTTATATTTCACATAAAAATTATGAGATTACTTCCATTTCCCAGGTGAGAAAACTGAAGCAGGAAGCGAATCATGGGCTCACAACCCCATGGCTTTGTAAATAACAAAGTTGGGGTTCACACTCTGGTATTCTGACTTCAGAGCTGAGCGCTTAGCAGAGTTTAAAACACCTGCCATGTGCTCTCGATAAAATTCTCAGCTGACAGATTATAATAAAAGACATAATATAAAAGATGTTGAAAAGGAGCTGAAAAATTAACAGACATGAATAGAAAATACCATGTTAGGGGATGGGGAAGCGTCATAAGGACATTTTAAAGCAGTAGAATTAAAATCAGCGTTAAGAACAATAAACAACACATCCAAATTCCAAAAGTATTCAAATCAGTGCTGTATCAGAAAAACAAAACATAAAAAGTAAAAAGGCTTTCTCTGAACCTGGAAATAGAAGAAAGGATGAAAGTATAAGAGAGAATGCATTAGCTCTAAAGGCTGGAAAATAGAAAACACAGAATTAGCACAAAAATGCCTGGCTTTTATCTCCTGGCCAGCTTAACTGCATTTATACAACCAATGCTTAGAACAATCATAGTGTAATTTAAACATTCAGGTCTATAGTTTTGAGCTCCTTTGGGGATACTCAGGCTCAGAGACGTTTAAATGACCTTCCCGAGGTTCAATATGGAGTGAAGGGTTAAAGTCGTCAAGCCTAGGTGTTCTGAGAGTTAAAATATCACATTACCCTTTATATAACCAGTGTCTTTTATAATAATTCCCTCAGAGTTCCTCCAGTACCCAAAATAAGATGGCCAGAGCATGTTGGAAGGAGTCCTTGAACTGATACCAGGAGACTAGTGAGCTGATGAAGATCTGATTGGCACAACTTCCCCGCCACAAATTCAGCTCATAAAATTCAGCTCTGAAACCATTTCAGAAAGTCTGTCGTGAGACCACTGTCAGGAAATGTAACCCCAGGAGCCCTTAGAGTAGTCCTTTCTGTAAACTCACTTAACTTGAACCATCTGGGGAGAATCCAGATTCTACCGTGATCCTGATTGACACGGTGCATAAGTCACCCAGACTTCACGTTCATTGTGTCCAATGGTACAGAGAGAGATTCCCTTTTCTAATGTCATGTGTCAAGTCGAAGAGGTTATCATAAGCTTTAAAGATGGGTGGTAGAAGAAAGAAGGAAGGAAGGGAGGGAGGGAAGGTGGAAAAGAGAGAGGGAGGGAGAGAAGGAAGGTAAGAAGGAGGGAGGGACAGAGGGAGGAAGACAGAGAGAGGGCAAATGTCAACAAACCAATTTCCTACCCCTGTGTGATCACTGTGGAACTGGAGGTTTTAAAACATCTCTCCATGCCCTTCCTCTGGAGGGAAAATCAGCCACACAGGGAAATTTTAAATAGAAGCAGCTGATTGTTCCCTTTAGTCAGTCCCTGTGGGAACTCCTCTCTTGTTGCAAAAGCACTCTTTCATTTTGAAGTCTCTATTTGAGAATTTCAAATGTTAGGATTGTTTTTCAGTAAACTGTTTTATGCACAGGACAGCCCATCTGGGGTCTGTGTTGGCCAGCCAACACTTGCCCGCCTTCCGTCCACTGAGGCTGTCTCTTGTGCCTCTGTCCTTAGTCTGCGTCAAGCCTGCTTTGTGTTGGCTGCTGAACATAGAGTTGTGTGTTATGAATTCCATGGCTTATTTTGAAACTTGCCCCTGAGACCATCCCTTCAACTGCCCTTCAGCCCAAGATACAAAGCTTTCAGTCTCTAATAATTTTCTATCAAAATAATTTATATTATCATTATTTTTCTACTTTCCTCCCAGAACAATGCCATCTATTTTGAGTTTTCATTCAACTTGCAGAGCCAAAGGACTCTAGCCTAGAGTAATTACATGAAGCACATGAAACATTTACTGATGGCAGTACGTAATTGAGTGAAGGGGAGCATTTTTGAGGTAATCTTTTTCCCCTGCAAGTAACACATCGCCATCTGTTTCCAATTCACCCAAATCAGTACGGAGGTAACAACTTGAAAGAGAAATCTGGGTCAACATTTATATTGCAAGTCAGATTAAATTTTGCTTTGTCAGTTTCTGTAGCCTGGAAAGCTAAAGGTTAAAAGATTATTACAGTCCTGGGATAAGCAGACCAAGAAAATGGATCCCTCTGGGTAGCCCCAAGAAACTTGAAGACCCAAATAGTGGCAAGAAAGATTATAGGGAAGGAGTAATGTTTTGTGTGATCTATTTAAGATCTGTCGTTAAATTTATGGGACCAGAAGGATCAGATTTAACTTTAACTTTTTCATTGTTAAATGTCTCTGTTCAAACAGCCCTGACTTTCTAACTGTTCTTGGTCTAAACATGCGCGTCTAGATTACATACAAAACTACTAGGATATACATCTAACCAGTGACCTAGAAATATCCAGTACTTAAAAAGATAAATCACGGCTCTGTGCCTATGGCTCAGTGGCTAGGGCACCAGCCATATACACTGGAGCTGGTGGGTTCAGATCCTACTGGAGCCTGTCAAACAACAATGACAATTGCAATAAAAAATAGTCAGACATTGTGGCATGGCAGCTGCCTGTAGTCCCAGCTACTTGGGAGGCTGGGGCAAGAGGATCCCTTAAGCCCAGGAGTTTGAGGTTGCTGTGAGCTGTGACACCATGGCACTCTACTGAGGGAGGGAGACAATCTCCTAGCCAGCATGGAGATGTTTGGCTGCCCGGAGACAAGCCCTCAAGCAGTGGCACGAAATAATGAGATAAGACTGGTAGAGATAAGATTGGTAGCTCGTTAGCAAGCCGGTGTTATACTTTGGACATTCATGGTGCATCAGGGTGGGAGTCGAGAGCTGGGGGAGAAGAGCACGTAGTGATCATTAAGCACGTAGCTCTTGTACGTGGGCCCCAACACCTGTATAATACTTGAATAAAAGGCCATGGGAGAGGTTACTAGGGGCTCTCCCTAGAAAATGGGAAGCCCCCCTCTTGCAGGCATTTGTACCTCCAATCCGTGTTCCCGGCTGTTTTATTCTCGCCCAGAGCAGGCACCGACATACTATCTCTACATTCCCCTGCTATATAGTAAAGCCTAACATTTTAAAAAATCATAGAGTGACAGAATTGTGGAATTTTTGGTCAAGGGACACCAGTAGAATTAGGAAACCACATTCATCCTCCAAGAATATCTTGGAAGCTTCTGAGCCAAGATGAGTTATTTCCATTCCTGCTGACTCATCCTCTCTCTCTCTCTCTCCTGTGTTTTGAGGCTGGCACTAAGATAGAACCCTGTATTTTGTTGCTCATTCCTACATAAATGTTATCAAAAATCTCCTTCATTCTGTAAATTTTATTGTTACATATAAAAAAGTGATTTAATGCTGATAATATTTTTTTGCTTTGTTTTTGCTTTTAGAACCTTCTCCTTCATGGCCTAAACCTATATAAATGTTCATCTTAGCACTCATATGATGACATTTGGAGTAGGTTTGGGTAAATATATGATATACAGGACACTATTAGATTTATATCCTTCACTTCCCTGCTGAAATCCTTCATTGTTGTCTCCCAGACCTTTGCATTAAAAACAAATTATTTATTCTAGTATGAAAGATCTACATGGTCTGTCTCTTAAGATTTTATCCCTTTAAAGATTTTCTTCCTAATTCTACCTGCAAGCATGAATTCCTCAGTGATGGGGTACTGTGTTCTAAACATATCATCTAGGTCAATTGTTTAACAGGGTTGTATTTTCACTAATATTTTGACCCACTTCTAAAAATTACTGATAGACTATTAAAGTCTCCAACTATGATGTCAATTATTGTACTCTTCTGGGTTTTTTTCTGACTATTTTTGCTCTATATATTTTGAAGCTTGTTTTATTAGTTGCATACATATTTAGGGGTTTTGTGGCTTCCTGATAAATTCATTCTTTTATCATTATGAAATATCCCTTTTTTATCTTTCTTACTAAAGTCTACTTATGCTAATTTAGCTGTACATCTTTCTTGTGTTCAGTGTGGCATCATTTTAGTTTCAATGTATTTGTGTCTTATATTAAAAGTATGTACATATTGGATCTGGTTCTTTCCCTTGAACTTGAACTAAAACATGGAGTATTTAATCTAACCACAATTTTCAATGTTTAATTGATTTTCACTTTTATGATTTTAGATTTGCATAAAGGTTACAGTAGTACAGAGTTCACATACAACCTATCCTCTAATTACCCTGATGTTAATTTCCATAACTAAGGGATAATTACCAAAACCATAAAATTAACATTGGTAGAATACTAAATAAAGTTGCTAAACCTCAACCTCACCTGAATTGTACCAATTCCCCCCCGCCCGCCCCTGCCAATGTTCCTTTTACTCTTTCAGGGTCCAGTTTGGCATTTCATGATGCATTTAGTTATTGTGCCTCCTGCATCTCTTCTAATTGGTGATCGTTCCTAAATCTTTTCTTATCTTACATGACCTTGGCACTTTTTTTTTAAATTAAATCATAGCTGTGCACATTAATGCAATTTTGGAGCACAATGTGCTAGTTTTATACACAATTTGAAAGACCTTGACACTTTTGATGAGCACTGTTCATTTTGGGGGGACAGTATTTGGATCTTTCTAATTTTTTCATTAGGTGAAAGGAGCTGGGAGCGAGATCATATTCAGATTATTCATTTTGGGGGCAAGAATATCACACCACAGGATTGTTATCTTTTGCTCAGTGAATTATGTCAGAGAATACAAGATTTTGAGATATCTCATTGCTAGTGTGTTAACTTGGATTATTTGATACAGGTGGTATCTGCTGAGTGTCACCACTACAGAGCTACTATATTTTTCATTATAATTGATAAAGAAACTGGGCTGGATGGAGTGAACTTCGGGAGAAAGTGATTCTGAGTGGTAGAAGTGGTGAATTATGACTGATGCTTTTGGACCCCTGCTCTGGTTCCTGCTTAGTAGCCAGTGCCCCCCTCCTGACTGTATGCTGATCAGTAAGGACACACAGCTTTCTCTTTGTAGTTGAGACTTTCCCTTAGCTGAATGGGAATTACCTTGCCTTGGGATGCAGTGCTGCCCACCCCTGTACCTCTGGAGGCAGAGCTTGACCTAAGTCTGCACAGGATGTAAAACACATCAAAGAAAGGCAACCTGTGGTCTTATCTTTGTACCCAAACTTAACTATGAGATCAGATTGAACCTAACCTACCTTAGGCTACACCTTCCCTTTCTTTATCACCTGCTTTATCCTGCTTCCTTCACCTCTTTCTCCTGAAAGAAGGATCCAATAAATTACTTAAATAGGAATCACCATGTTAGCTTCTAATTCTAGAGCACCTGAATAAAGACACTGACCATTAGATCATCCATTTGGAAATATGTGTATGTTTATATTTAACATATACGTATGTTAAAAAAGATATGTTAATGTCTTCTGTATTCTCTTGCCTACCTACTAATTCTTGTGGGCAAGATACATTCTTTCTTATTTTTGCAGTCTGTATACACCATTTGCATAATGCCATGAATGTAGCAGGCGTTTAACTTCCATGAGCAATTCTGGATATAAACGCAGGACCTAGGAAATCATGTGAAGATTTCCTTTTTTTTTTTTTTTTGGTGTAAGCAAAGCATCCACTTTATAACATTTATGGAGCTATACTCTCCATAAATGAATTTTTAATGTACTTTATAGTGGAAAGTTCGCTAATAAAAGAGAAGCTCAAATATATAGCATTAAATCCTCACGGTCTCAATTCCTTACCAAATAGCGTCATTTTTATTGTTGTTTCCAAAATGAGATCATCTTTCTCTTTTGCTTCACCTTAACTAGATTTGCTCAAAGATCTGACGTTAATGTCTTCGGTCCAGGCTATGGCACTAGATCTGCTAAATGAATTTTAAAATATAGCCAATAGCACGCCAGGGAGGAAGATTTGATCTCATCATGCTATAAATCACTTGTTTTCCTGAGAAGATTGAAAATATGACAGGCAGCTGTGCTTTATCAATGTTTCCATTTATACATAGATCTTTTCCTCTCCAAAGTTTGCAGAAGAGAAGTGAGATAATGTGATTAGGTAGTCAAGCATATTCAATGCTCTGAAAACTAGGTCATTGTTGAGATTAACTGAAGGATTAAAAGGGTTTAGAAAGGTGGTAAATTTTTGATTTGCATATTTCTCTAAAGAGTCTTGACTCTTGTCAAGACCCCCCTCCCATCTTTCACAAAGCAGCAAGCCAAAGCCTTACATCTAGCAATTTAGTAGTTGCAAATTACTCTTGCCTGTTTTTTTTTTAATTTTTTGACCTACAGCACATTATCTGTATTTCCACACTAGATTTATTTTCCATAATCTATCAACTGCATTGCTTTAAGGGTACTAAAAATGAGACAAGAGAGTGCTACTGTGACAGATGAGGACTGGAATAATTAAACAGTGCTCAACATAAGGCTACCATACATCTCTTTGACCAGGCATCCTTTGAAAACGCCTTAAATGCCAATTAAACAAAGACTGCTTAGTGGTGAACATTGCTCAGTGCCACTCTTCCTTTTAGCAATTTTGACCTTGTCAATGGCATTTTTCAAACGATAAATTAGGAGCCTTCTATTATAAGGGTGAATGTAATTTATTCTATTTGGTTCCTTAGTTAACACACACATATATAAAGATTTAAGAGGGAATTCTTTTTAAAGCTGGAAATGTACAAAAATTTACAATATTCTTCTACTCACTCATTCACTCATTCATTTACTTATCACTTATTTGATAAACCAGCTCACATGTTGTAAGGAAAGAGGCACAAAAAAACAAAGAAACAGTAACTAATCCAAGGGCAAGATATTCGGAAAGTCTTTCTGGCAGAGATGATGCCAGTAGTTGTATCTTGGTGGATGAATTAAAAGTCAGCCAGGTGAAGGGTAAAATGAAGAACAGCACAAGTTGGGTGAGACATGATGACATGAATGAAGTCCATTTCAACAAGAGGGAAAAACACATGTGAAATCAATGGAGCAGGACTGGAGGAAGACTTCTAGAAGGAAATGAAATGTAAAACATTGGTTTTTGGAATGACACAAGATATATGTACATGCTAAAATTAAAATAGTTCTTTTTTCCCCAAGACTTTCTGTTGGCAAAATTCTGGATATATTCATCCAAACTAATCTTTTATTATTTAGGGAAGCTGGGTGGGATGGAAGCGGGTTTGCTTTTTTTCTAGCACCCCAAATTTGGCATTTAGTTTGCCTAGGGCAATAATTCAGCAATGCACAAACATAGAAGACAGCCAGCATGCCACGGGTGTCAAATGAAGCTAAAGAGTCTGGCAGGTTCACATCATGAATCCACTCTGGCTGATAAACCAAGGAGTTTAACCTTTATAGATGACAAAGGGAAGTCAATTAAAATTTAAAAATTATAAGCAGAAAAGGGATATGAAATGCTGATATAAAGTCCTGGTGCAGTAGTTATTTAACTCATCTATCCGAGATGTGAAGGCAGAATGAATCTTTTAAGTCATTCTTTTCACAATCCTGTATCTTACCATTGGCAAAAGTTTCTATTTTTATCATTTTGTTCCTAATATTATTTTTTCTTCTCTAATGAAGTATGTTATCCTCTGCTAATCTAGTCAAAGGATAACAGAGGCAGTTTCCTATGGCTAGTCAATAAAAGTGAATCAAACAATATTTATTTATTCAGAGCCTGCAATGTGCCTGATACTGTGCATTCTTACAGTAGATGTCAGGAGACACCTGTTACAAAAATTAATGTAAATATTTTATAAGCAAAAACTAAAACCTGAACCCATGTGGTTTAATTATGCCACCAAATAATTGCTTGATTTTATATTGAAGAACAATTTCATATTGCCTTATTTTAAAAAAATCTTACCCAAATCACTGTAACTGATTCAAAAGGCATTAATTTTGTACTTGAAATTTTATTTTTTGAAATGCCTATAGCAGCTAGAAAAAAGACAGACTATATATATTACTTAGCTGAATCTTCTGACTTTCAAAAACATCAACAGTGGGGAAGTGCCTGTGGTTCAAAGGAATAGGGTGCCAGCCCCATATGCCGGAGGTGGCAGGTTCAAACCCAGATCTGATCCAAGAAAAAAAAACCTGCAAAAAAAATTAATAATAAAACTTTAAATATATATATATATATCTCAACAGTACAACTACTTCATTAAAAAAAAATCCCATGGTTGACCAACTAGCTTTCCACATAAAGAAGCTGTAGCTGAGGGTGGAGAGTAATACCCTTCAGCAACATCACCAAAGCTGAAACATCATAACTTGATTACAAAGTCAGATGAAATCAATCACATAGCCCTATTAAATCTATAAACTTTACCACTTACAATCAGAAACTAGAATGTAATTATAAAACAATAGAACCTCTATACTTGGTCATATCCTTACACTGACCACCTTCTTGAGTTGACCTAATTATCATATATCTGACATGCACCCCACATACATAGGAGCACAGAAGGCCTACTTCCTTATGTTGACCACCTCTGCATGTTGACCAGTTTGTTACAGTCCCTTGGCCAACTTACAGCCGTTCTACTGTATGGATATGAAAAATTATGAAAGACATGTCATCTAATTATAAAAAGGCAAACAGTATAAAAGTGTGGAAAAGAAAGTGAAATTCTTACCTTCTTTTCTCTGCTTTCCAAATTCTGCCCCAGAGACGGTCACTGATACCTGTTTAGTTTGATCTTGCTTGCTTTCATTCTACACATTTTCAAATAAATGGAGGTGCAATATTTTAATCAAATGAGATCATAACATACATTATTTTCTACATATTTATTTTATTAGTGCATATGCTCTTGAAAAGCTTTTCACATGAGTATCAATAGGGGTAGCATGTTTTGTAAAATGATTGCAAAGCATTTCAGTTTTTATGATTGCAAAGTATTTACTTGTAAAGATAGAAGTTAACTTTTAAAATATTTGTTCTATTGATAAATTCATAACTTATAGGCTATTATAAGTTCCAAATAGTGCTGCAATGATGCTCCTTATACAAGTTGTATCTAGGTATGTAAATGCAAATTGCTGGCTTTGAGGTTGCTGTGAGTTAGGCTGACACCCTGGTATTCTAGCCAGGACAATGGAGCAAGACTCTGTCTCCAAAAATTAACTAACTAAATAAATAAATTTTATTTAATCTTAAGAACTAAATATGGCATTTCATTGGAAGAATTATCCACATGGTGTCTTCTTAACTAGAAATGTTATTCACTGAAACTAAATGAGTAAAGGCAGGGTTAATGATGACTGAAAAAAATTTTGTTAAAATTTCATGCTCTTGCATCAGATATACTTACAGGCAAGATTCCACTATGACATAGTGATCTACGCCTTCTTCCAAATTATAGCACATAACACATACTGAAAAATCGACATACTTCTTACATATCACATATTTCACGTTGGACTAGAATTTAATTAGAAAAAACAGTTGTATTGTTAATAAAAGTCCTTATCTTTTACAATGAGCCGAAAGTTGTAATCATACTGCAGACTTATGCATAGATGCTTGATTTTTTAAATCTTACAGAAAAGTTTGTGGATTCTGACAGTAATGAGGGTTGAATGGGGGATTTGACTAGAAAATGTTATTATGGACCTCTGCACACCCATTGAATCGCATAAAAACTCAAACTATATTCAACTAATGGGGTTTTTTTTAAAGAAATAAACCAAACTTAACAACATTGTATTTGTAAACAAAAATCTATGTAAATGGCTGATCTCCATTTTAGACTCTCATATTCCAATGACTCTCGTATTCCAACCTCTTTGTGAAAGCTCTTATATGCTGTGTGACTACAGTCTAATGTTCACAGAGAGATAGAGAAGCAATGTCATGCAGAGAGGGCTTGTATTTCTACCATGAAATACAATAATTTGTTGACCTAATGGAGTTACCTAAATCTTACCAAGGGGGAAATGGTAAAATAATGGCAATAATCATGGTCATCATCAGTCTGTGACTGAAACAGGAGGCCAAACTCTCACTCTTACCATAGCCTACTTAAACAGGGATTCTCAATTTCTAAACTATATAAGCTACAGTGCAAACTTAGACTGATATGTTATACAAATACATTTTACTATTTATAATTTTTTTTTTCCTATTTCCTAAGCTGCCTGTGTGGTAAACAAGTAAGTTACCATAATGAATGAAAAATTACATTAAAAATGTAAAACTTTAAAAGATCTACATACACAGATTCGTATACAAAGTTTTTAGTGACAAATATACAATTTTTAGCAGAAGACTTATTTACAACAGTAAGAAAGATGGCTTATACTAATGATGTTACTCTAACTAATGAAGTCAAATAATCATTTTTAATGGTTGTAGATATTCAGTTATTCCATATTACCCAAATAACCAGAGTCAAGTTACTAAATCATTATAGAAATGGGGAATATGGAATATTCATTTATTTATTTACTTGATATTCATTCAATAAACATATTGATTCTTCTTAATATATTGAAAGTTGTTTTGAGCAGTTCGTCATAGGATCAAACTATTCAAAATTTCAAACTCTTAAGCTTCTGTTTAACTCTCTTACTGGTTTAAAAACCTTACCTCTGCATTCTTTCCATTGTGACTTTACTGTTGTAAACATTTTACCTACTAAGAGGTATCCTTATGTTATTCTTATTTTTTATCTCTCCTTACCCATAGAGACATTCCAAAGACCATCTGGCTTTCTTGTAGGATGACTCACAATTTACATTATTGTTTTTACTCTTTCTCAAATCCTTCTTCATGCTGTTTGCTTTGTATAAAGCTTCTTTAAAGTGGGGTACATTGTTGTGTTCCTTGCTTCTGGAGTGCTCTATTCCTATTTCAAAACACAATCCTCATGTATCATTGATTACTCCAGAAAGAAAAAGTTTCCTGTTTTAAGATCTGAAATAGATTGTATTTGCAAAGCAGTAGCTACAAAACAAACCCTAACCTTTTTTGAAGAAAAATTAGAGGGACCAAGGGACAGTGAATAGTGATTCAGAAGCTTAAAACATTCACTAAACAAGAGTGATGACAGTCATATTGTGATAAAATGAGTTGATGTTTATTTTTTCTTTTTCTGATTTAGTCTTCATGTTTTCTATCTGATTGGTTATTAGACTGAAGGATTTAAGTTCTTTTTTTTTTAATTAAATCATAGCTGTGTACATGAATACAGTCATGGGGTACAGTGTGCTATTTTTATATACAATTTGAAATATTTTCATCAAACTGGCTAACATGGCCTTCGTGGCATTTTCTTAGTTATTGTGTTAAGACATTTATATTCTACATTTAGAAAGATTCACAGGTACCCTTATAAGATGAACCATAGTCATGATCCCACCAATCACCCTCTCTCCACCTATCCTCCCCCCTCCCCTCCCCTCCCTCTCCCCAAGAAGTTCTGAATTCAAATAATTTCCACTCTGCCCCTTACAACTTTGGGCAAATGGTCAAATGTTTCTGATTTCATTTTTCACCTGTTACATAGAATGGTAATCCTTTTTTTTGCAGGTTTTGGCCAGGGCTGGGTTTGAACCCGCCACCTCCAGCATATGGGGCCCCGGCACCCTACTCCTTTGAGCCACAGGCACCACCCAGAATGGTCATACTTTTACAGTTTTGAGGAGAAAGCTTTGAGCAGGGTCTGCCACAGAATAAAATAGATACTCCTCAATTGACAATGGGTTTACATCCCAATAAACTCATTGCAAATTGAAAATATCATAAGAATAAGATAAGATACATTTAACACACCTCACCTATCAGACGTTATAGTTCAGCCTAGTCTACTTTAAATATGTGCAGAACACTCACATTAGCCTACAGATGGGAAAATCATCTAACACAAATCTTATTTTATAATAAAGTGTCAAATCTCTCATGTAATTTATTGAATACTGTGCTGAAAGTAAAAAACAATGATTGTATGGGGACTCAAAATGTGCTTTCTACTGAACGCATATTGCTTCTGTACCATCATAAAGTCAAAAACTTGTAAGTTGAACCATGATAAATTGGAGATTGCCTGTACTCAGTCAATGGTAGATATAATAGTTCCTGAATTAAGAACTAAGTGCCCACAACCCCAGGCTATTGATTAGTTTCTCTGGAATTCAAGGTGATTGGAAAGAACCTAATTTCTGATGCAAAGGAGAAAATGTTTTTAAATCCAGGAGAATATATTTTTGGCTGCTTCGTAAATACCTAACAATCTGTAAGGTAAAAATCTTTGCCTTGGTTTGTAGAGCATTGCTGATTTGCATTTCCCTAAGACATGTAAGGAGAATGTGTAATAAATATTATTTATTCTGGTTTCATTTCTGTGGCAGCACATACAATTATAGTGCCAACATCATTTTGGCCAAAAGAGGAATTTCAGGTTGTTATCAGATTCTTATGACACAGCAACTAAAGTGAATTTGGAAATAAAATGGTGGGTTCAAACTGTTCACATAAGAAATGTGATTTGAAATGACCAAAATACCTTCTCATTAAATTGTACAAATGAAAAAAAAAAACTTAAAAAGATAGGTGGCTGAATACTTTCCATGACTAAAATTTGAAATTATGTAGTTATTTCAAACTCACCTGTAAATTATTTTCTTATTCTTTAAATGAATCTTATGGTAGGAGAGTGCTGTATTTTTGCATTTTTGTTAACATGATTGCATTTAACATATATTTCTCTTGCAAAGTTATTATTTTGAACTGCAGATTACTTCTGGCTATTTACTCTTTTCTATCACATTTACCATTAAGTCAAGATGGTATCATTTTCACATGCAAGCTCCAACACCATCCAGGCCCCTGGACCTTTCTTCAAATAGCTAATTGCCTGGGGCATGGAGGTGGTGGCAGAGATGGCAGCAAATGACAAGGTGCTGACAATTCTATGGCCTTCATTAGCTACTTAGCTGTCAAGGTCTTTATTTCTCCATGAGACTGGCTGAAACCAACATGATTCAAAAAACATAGAAATAGTTTATAAGAAAAAGTGGAGGAGAAAAAATTGATCCTTGAGGGCCTTTGTAACGACATAGCTATGAATATTTGTATGATTTTAATTTTTACTCCTACTATAATAAAAACTAACATTTCATTTTATGTACTTAATAGCCATGTAAATACCAGTATTATCCATAGTGGTTTATAGTAGGTGGTCACTTTAGTATTGCCTAAAAAAAGAGAAAGCAGGGGAAACATTCAGTAGTCTTGTATGCATTGTTCCCTGTGGTAGGCAGAATTCTAAAATGACTTCCAATGACCCTTGATCTTATAAAATCTCTCTTTGAGTATGGGTGGAACCTATGGTATTGGCAGATTTCATTGCTATGATTATGTTGTCTTGTATGGCAAAAGGGATTTTGCAGATCTAATAGATTTAATTAAGGTCTCAAATCAATTGACCTTAAAATAGGCAGATTATGTAGGAACTGACTGAATCACATTGACCTAAATCTGAGCCTGAAGGACAGAGACCAAGGAAGTTAGAGCAGCACAAGGATTCAAATTGCAGTTGTTGGCCTGAAGATGAAAGGGGTTGGATGCCAAAGAATGAAAGTGGGATGGTCCTTGGCTGACAGCCAGCAAGAAAATACAGACCTCAGTCTTCAAAAATGAAAGAACCGAATTCTGCTAACACAAGGTGAACTTGAAGGTGGATAATCACCCTAGAGACTACAGACAAGAAATCAGCCCTATCACATTATTATTTAGCATTTCAATACTTTGAAAAGAGAACCAACAATGTTAGCCATGTTTCTGACCCACAGAACTGTGAGCTAACAAATAGTTATTATTTGAGCTTACTGAATGTGTAGTAGTGGGTGAGACAGCTACAGAAAACTAATACTTCACCTTTTCCTTTGAAGACTCAAACTAACTTTCACAGAATATTCCAAATGAATTTCATGTTTTATTTTTTTAATTTTTTGGCTGGGCCTGGGTTTGAACCTGCTACCTCCAGTATTTGAGGCCAGTGCCCTACTCCTTTGAGCCACAGGCGCCACCCTGAATTTCACGTTTTATATCTTCAAAATTGTCTTTTTCTCAGTTATTATTAATTTGGGAAGTACTTTTAGTTTTAATACCAGATTTAAATGTTTTAACTTTTAGCTAACATGAGAAACATCTCTGAATGTTCAGATACTATTCTGTTTTATATAGTTATGCCAGGTGTGACATATTTATTGATGGAGATATGCTAGAAAGAAATATGGGTCATCTAAATTTCTTCCTATTAAAAAAATCCAGATCGAAAAACTATGTGGCTTGCTTAGACACATCATATTAATGCTAAATTTTACTCAAAAGACGACACTAAATGAAAACAGGACTGTAATTAAAAGCAATTTAGCCAAGAAGAAATCATAAAAAAGATTGCCTGGGTTGGAAAAGAAATTTCATGGAAGATGATGCTTTTGAAGATACTATCTATTATCTTCTAAACATGGGAGTTTCCAGAGACAGGCTTCAGGGAGAAACTGTTTAATTTACAAGAGAGGTGCTGGTATTTATTTGATGTAAGGAAAAAAAGTGCTGTTCTTGGGAAGAGAGTGTTTTCTTGGTTTTAGCTGAAGTGAAATCAAAGAATAATTCCCTTTTACCACTGCATAGCTGGGACAAGCGCAGGCAACCTGCCAAACGATGGTGCAGGAGATAGGACCTACTTTTCATTTCTTGGTTAATCTTCAACAGCATATGACTCTATTTAGTAGAAAAAGGAGCACTACAAGGATTTTTCTTTACAGTTCAGTTTTAATTTAATTTACTAAAAGAACTATGAGGAAAAATAGAAAATTTTCAACTTCTTTCACCTAAGAGCTTCTACTCTATTCTCCCAATACCTTGAATTTTATTCTATTCCAAATCACTCTTAGGGTTTTCTTTCTTTTTTTTCTTTTTTGGCCAGGGCTGGGTTTGAATGCACCACCTTCAGTATATGGGGCTGGTACCCTACTCCTTGAGCCATAGGCACTGCCCACTCTTAAGGTTTTCAACCAAAGATAACTCTCTTGACAATTGATGGTTCTCCCTAGAAAAAAAATAACTCTTGTCTTGCTACTAGTAAAGGTGCTATATATTCTACTTTCTCTAGTGCAGTCCTATTTTAACCTTCCTGTCTCAATTTTGTTAATAAATTATATGATCAACTTTTTTAAGGGACCTGGTTGGGCATTTGATCAAAGGCTCATCAAATAATCATGTGATCCAACTTTTAATCATAAAATATGTATTGTAAATTATTTTGACATGTCCAGCAGTAATACATCAAGTATATATAATATACTTTGTGAAAACTAAATGAAGAGTTTCTGAAGACATCTCAGAAGTGGAATGAGTAGGTAGGCCACACCCACTGTGGGCCTACACTAAGCACAATGGTGGCTTTTCTTTAATCTGTACCTGTGGCTTAGTGGGAAGGTTTTTTATGAACCTTTGGCTGAGGAGAAAAAGAATGATTTGAGTCTAAGTTACAAGTGACTCTGCATGATATAACAAAATTATAATACTCTGGTACTACAGCCTGAATGACACAGTGGGGGAAACACACCAAATAGACAGGATACGCAATACATCTCGCCTCTATCAACTATTACTAAATTGAGAAATAAGCCAAAAGTAATGTTATGGATTCATGGGCAGTGGCTAACGATCTGTCTAGATTTCCACCTTGGGATTCGGAAGTTTCACAGTTGGAGAACTGATGACAGAGACGATTGAAGTTGTCTGGGTCATTGAGAATGTGCATTCAGTGCAAAAACATTTGAGTCCCATGTAAATGTACAACACAAAGTTGATCATGCAGAGTAGTGGTCTCCAGTCTTTTTGGTATCAGGGACTGGTCTCATGGAAGATGATTTTTCCATGGATGGGGTGGTGGAGGGTGATGGTTTGGATATGAGTTTGCAAGCAATTGATTCATTATGGTCTCTGTGCAGTCAAACCTCTCTGTTAATGATAATA
Organism: Galago senegalensis; assembly: GCA_963575145.1. Taxonomy (NCBI): domain Eukaryota; kingdom Metazoa; phylum Chordata; class Mammalia; order Primates; family Galagidae; genus Galago; species Galago senegalensis. The sequence goes on along the minus strand of CAUYTI010088679.1, from coordinate 50,134 downwards.
ATCTATATTTTCAGCCACTTCCCAGCATTGGTATCAACACTGTCTTAGCTCCACCTCAAATCCGTAGGCATTAGCCCTCACATGTATACACAGTTTACAGTAGGGTTCATGCTTCTATGAGAATCTAATGCCTCCACTTATCTGACAGGAGGCAGAACTCAGGTTGTGAAGTGAGCAATGGGGAGAGGCTGTAAATATAGAAGGAATTTCACTCATTTGCCTGTCTGTCACTTCCTACTGTGCAGCTTGGCCATTGACTTATACTGGACCAAGGTGTAGAGGAGAATTTAAATATCTATATTGAAGATTTATGTGCTTTGCAATTATTTATCATTTCTTCTACAACTACCCTATAATATGCCCAAAGGACTAAAAAACAATACAGCTATAGCAGCAGAGACAAATGTCCCTTCATTGAGGCCAAATCTGGACCTAGCACAGGTAATGCCTCATTTACAATAAGTGCAAAGCCCATAAGAGAACATCTTGGTAGTAAATACATTTTCTGAGACACCATTAATTTTGGAAAGAAATATTTCTTGTTTCTCAGTGAAACAGACACTTATTCCAAATTTATAGTCTCTTTTCTTCTTATTATTGCTTCTATCAGGACTTCCATTTACTAAATCTGAATATGGTTGTCTTTCTCTGTTTCAAGAAAGGAAATCCACTTAAAGTGAGAGAAAGTAGGCTGAGGACCATGCGATTCACTGAGCTTATCACTCATTCTGTGGTTGTATAGAACTGTGGAATGGTCCAGTCAGGTGTGTAATAGTGCCAGCTGGAAAAAAATCACCGATCTTTCCTCTATCAATGTAATGAGCACTTTCAAGAAAGAAGAAGGATTTCACTAGAAAAAATAAACAGTGAAAACAACAAAAGAAATAGTATGGTGAAATAGCCAGGTGCAGGGTCAGGACACACTTTTCTTTCAAAGGGAGTAATTAAAATAACTACAAAAATACATAGGACAATGATATTTGAGATATTCAACACCAGTTTTTAAAGTACATTAATGTTTCAGAGAGGAAAAAGAAATGAAGAACATCTTTTTTTTTTTTTTAATTAAATGTCAGCTGTGTACATGAATGCAACCATGGGGTGCAGTGTGGTGTTTTCATATACAATTTGAAATATTTTCATCAAACTGGTTAACACAGCCTTTATGTCATTTTCTTACTTATTGTGTTAATACGTTTATATTCTACTTTTAGAAAGATTCACTTGTACCCTTGAAAGATAAACCATAGAGGCGATCCCACCAATCACCCTCCCTCCACCCATCCACCCACCTGCCTTCCCCTCCCCCCTTCCCATATTCTTAGGCTATAATTAGGTTATAGCTTTCCTATGAAAGCTGTACATTAGTTTCATAATGGAGCTGGAAAATGTTCTTCTTAGCAAAGTTTCACAAGAATGGAAGAATAAAGAACATCTTATGATTGACCCTGATTACTGAATAAGAAACTAGTCTGGGCCAAAATTCAGTGAGGGGCACCTAGACAGAATGTGATAATTTCCTTGAGTTAAGATGGATCCTGGAGTCTGAGGAAGCAAAGTTGACCAGAGCTTTCAAGGCAGAGTGCTATGGAAGAAAGAGATGTATAGAGAAATAAATGTGAGGGCCTGAAGAAGGTACCCCTACTGTTTTCAGCTGAGTATGACCTGCACTTGCATGTGAAAAAGCTAGCCAATGCAGAAAAAATAATCATCTAAAAGATTCAGAAAGAAGAGTGAGGCAAATTGCAAAGGATTGTTTCTAGTAGGAACATGAGTAGGAAACTATACTTCATGGAGAATCAGAGTACTAAAAAGTTCTTACCTTAGTTGTGGAAAAAATTAACTCAAGATTAAACACTGCTCTGGTCTAAGCTTAAAAGACAAAGACCTGAAAGGATCAAATGGATTCCAAGTAATACCTGCAGACAGAAAAAAGTTCAAGAATATTTTGAAATGAAAGAGGACAGCCCTTCACAAGGTAACATCTGCAATGCCTGGAATTCAGTAAAATATTGCTGGGCACACAAAGAAGTAAGATAGGAAGAGAAAGCTCTAGAATTTAAATTCATGCAGCAATAACATGCATGATAGTTTTAGAAGAAAAAAATTAAAGCAGTGATTATAAATATATTCCATATGTTTAAGAAGTTAAAAGGAAGTTTAAACAGGTGAAGCAGAGGTATGAAAGCTGTAAAGAAGTTCCAAATCAAAATTCTAGATTTGAAACTACAATGTGAGAGATGAAAACGATGTCTGGATGACATCACTGGAGGATCAGATGTTGCAGAAAAATGGACTAGTGAGCTGGAACATAGTAAACTGTTTGACATAAAACAGAGAGAAAAAAAAACTGTAAGAGATGAGCAGATCACCAATGAACTCTATGGTAATTTAAGCTGCCAAATATGTGTGTCATTAGAGTTTTGGGGGAAAAAAGAGGAAAGAGAAGGTGGGGAGAAAAAATTGTGAAAATAGAATGGCTATTTCCCAAAGTTGATGAAAGCCATAGTTATTAGAAGCACAAGAAACATGAGGAAAATACCTGTGTTACTTCCCTTTGTATAAAGAAAATAAAGAAAATTCTGAGGCTGAGAAATCTTTAAAAAGGGATTTATTTGGCTCACAGTTTCTTCAGGCTGTACAAGAAGAATCTGCTTCTGGTGAAGGGCTCAGACTGCCCCACTCGTGGTAGAAGCTGAACGGGAGCCAAAGTGTATGTAGAATGTATAGGCAATATACTCTATGATGTTTATAAAATGACGAAATCCCTAATGACCCATTTCCCAAACATATCCCCATTATTGAGTGATGAATGACTGTGTGATATGTGACCTTCAAGAAACCTACTTTATACAAAAATACAGATAGATTCAAAACAATCTCAAAATCACATAACCTGCTAGCAGTAAACAAAAGAAAGCCGGAGTGACTATATCAGTATTAGTCAAAGTAGATTTCTGAATCAACAATATTACTGGACATAAAGGCAGTTATGTCGAACAATAACTGATTATTGTATCATGTTGTGTGATAAATCTGTCAAGAATACGTAATAATCATAATCATTATGACTTGATAACAGAACTTCAAAATACATGAAGCAAAAATTTATAGGACTGAAAGGAGAAATGGTACATTCACAATTATACTGGGACATGTGAACTATTAGTAAGTATATAGAAAACTTAAACACTGTCAATCTACCTTACCTAACTGATTTTTATGAAATACTCTACCAAATAACAGCAGAATACACATTGTGAGTCTATTCAGGCTGTTGTAATGAAGTATCATAATCTGGATAGCTTACAAACAACAAAAATTTGTTCCTCACCTAGTAAATTTCAGGTGTAGAATATAAATGTCTTAACACAATAACTAAGAAAATGCCATGAAGGCTATGTTGACCAGTATGATGAAAGCACTTAAAATTGTATGTAAAACCAGCATATTGTACCCCATGATTGCATTAATGTACACAGCTATGATTTAATAAAAGGAAAAAAATTGTTCCTCACAATTTTTGAGTTTATGGTGTTTTTAGACTAAGGCAACAGCAGATTCTGTGCCTACTGAGGGGCTGCTTGTTGAGTCCTAGATGGCAACTTCCAGGTGTGTCCTTACATAATAAAAGATGCAACACCTGTAGATTTTCTTTTTTAAGGACACTAATTTCATTTGTGAGGGCTTCACCCTTATGACATACCCACCTCCCAAAGGTACCATCTTAGTAACTGGGCTTTACATACAAATTTTGAGGGGATACAAATATTCAGTTCATAGCAGCACATGAAACTTTTGTATATATATAGAACATTTACTAATATAGAGCGTATTATAGGCCAGGTGTCTTCAAACTACAGCCTGTGGGCCACATGCAGTCCCAGGACACTTATCCAGCCTGCCAGGTGTTTTTGCTGCCACTGCCTATCCTGCTTAGCAGTCAACTCGTTCCGAGGGCCCACAGTCCGGCCCTCCAACAGTCTGAGGGGCAGTGAACTGGCCCCTGTTTCAAAAGTTTGAGGACCCCTGTTCTAGGCCATAGACTAATTTTCCATATAATTGAAGTAATTCAAGTCACAGAACATGTAGTGTCTTCCTATAGTGAAATTAACATAGAGATCCATTATAGAAAGATATCAGAGAAAACTCCCCAAAGATTTGGAAACACAATGTCAAATATCTAAATAAATTGTGGATCAAATAAGAAATAAAAAGAAAAACTAGAATAGATTTGAACTGAATAAAATCAAGATACACATTGAAACTTGTAGAATCCAGACCGAGCCATAATTAGAGGAAAATTTATAGTACTAAACATGTAAAATATAAAAAAATTAAAAATTAATAACTTCATATTCTATGGTAGGAAAATATAAAAAACAGGAACAGATGAAATTCAGAATGAGCTGAAAAAAGGAAATTGAAAATATCCAAACAAACATGAAAGAAATAGAAAGCATGAAAGTACAAAAATCAAAAATGCTAAAAAGCTTACTTGAGAATAACTAAAAGTTTATTTGAGAAGATTAATGGAATTGATAAGCCTCTACTCAAACTGATCAGGAAAAAATAAGAGAATGTACAAACTATTAATATCAAGAATAAAGGAGGTGGTATCATCATAGAATCTACAGATATTACATTCATAGTGATAATATGAAAAGCTCTGGGCCAATAAATTCGACAATTTACATGAAATAGAAAAATTCATTAAAGGTCACAAACTAATAAAACTTACTGAAGAAAAAATATAATATGTACAGTCACATACCATTAATATTATTGAATGTACTTTTAAGAGATTTTTATAAAACAAAACAAAACAAAAAGCCCAGTTTTAGTGGTGAATGCTAGCAAATACTCAAGAAATCATTGATTCTGATTCTACATAACTTAACATGAGAAAGTTGAAGAGGAGGGAAAAATTCCTATCTAATTCTAAAGCTAGCATTACTCTTATACCAAAACAAAAGATGTTATAAAAAATGAAAACGATATACAAATAATGCCCAGAGGAATACCTATGAAGGTCTTAACAAAATTTTAGCAGAAGGCTCTATTATTGCACGGACAGGGCAAAATTTTATCACTGAGTAGACTTTTCTCAGGCATGATTGCCTTAACATTCAAAATTCAATCAATTGAAACTTCCACATATAATAGTTAAAAATTTAACGGTGTTTCATGAATGTAATCCTAGCACTCAGGGAGGCCGAGGCAGGTGGATCACTTGAGCTTAGGAGTTCAAGACAGCCTGAGCAAGAGTGAGATCCCATCTGTAAAAATAGCCAGGTGTTGTGGGACTCTTCTCAAAAAAAAAAATAAAATAAAAATAACATAATTATTTTAATAGATGCAAAAACACCATTTCATGAACTTCAACATCAACATGATAAAAAACTATTAATCATGCATCTGTAAGAAAGTATCTTATATTTTTCTTTTATGGACAGATCTATGAGATATATGAACTGTCCTTATAGGTACCAAGGCAGAAAAAAAACATGTTATTTTTATGCATTCTCAAGGTTAGACCATAAAAGTGTTCCTGTTCACTAAAAGAAAACAGTTTAGAAGCATTTCCTTTTCTCCATATCCATGCCAACATCACATTATAACAAAGCTATTTGTACCAGAATTTTTATCGCAGCCCAGTTCATAATTTGGAAGCCCAAGTGCCCATCAACCCATGAATGGATTAATAAATTGTGGTATATGTACACCATGGAATATTATGCAGCCTTAAAAAATGGTGACTTTATCTCTTTCATGTTTACATGGATGGAGCTGGAACATATTCTTCTTAGCAAAGTATCTCAAGAATGGAAGAAAAAGTATCCAATGTATTCAGCCTTACTATGAAACCCTATGAAAGCTATAACCCAATTATAGCCCAAGAAGAAGGGGAAAGAGGTGAGGAAGGGGAGGGGAAGGGAGGGGATGGGTAAAGGGAGGGTAATCGATGGGACCACACCTATGCTGCATCTTACAAGGGTACATGTGAAATTTACTAAGTGTAAAATATAAATGTCTTAACACAATAACTAAGAAAATGCCATGAAGGCTATGTTAACCAGTTTAATGAAAATATCTCAAATTGTATATAAAACCAGCACATTGTGCCCCATGATTGCATTAATGTACACAACTATGATTTAATTAACAAAAAAAAAAGTTTAAGTTTATGATGCATCATTGAGAAAGCAACTCAGATTTAATCTTAATAAAAATTCTTAGCAAACCCCAGATAAAATGAGATTTCCTCAACGGATAAAGAACATCTAAGATAAATCTGTAGCTGAACTCTATGGTTAATTTTGAAAGACTAAATGCTTGCCCTTCAAGAACAAGGCAGAGATGTCTGCTCCCATTCACATTTGCCTACAGATTCTAGCCAATGGCTTAAGGAAAAATGAATCAATAAATAAAAGACGTCTAGATTTGAAAGGAAGAAGTAAAACTACATGTAAGAAAAACAGGATCATCTGAGTAGAAAATCCTACAAAAGCCTCATAAAAGCAAAAGTTAAATTTAGCAAGATTTCAGGATACAGGCTCAAAATTTAAAAATAAACGTTAGCAATGAGCAATTAGAAAATAAAAATTCTTAAAAATATTATATTTGTATAAGAGAATGCCAGATATAAAATACTCAGACATGCATGAAAAATAAAATGACGATGAAACTAATAAAAATGGCTAAATTAAATTGAAGTCCTATCTAAGTGGAGAATTAGAAATTGGTCATAGGCCAGAAAACTCAGTATTGATAGGGTATCAAGTTTTTACAAATCGAGCTATATACACTGAGTGATCCTGAAAAGATTCTAATAGATGTTTTGTTTGGTAGTATTTAGGAAGCTGATTCTAAGAATATTATAGAAATGCAAAAGATCTATAGTAACTAAAACACTTTGAAAAGGAAAGACAAAATTGAAGGTCTTATATTGACTTAAGATTGATTATATTAATATATTTGCATTAATCAATACACTTTGGTATTGTTATTGATAGACAAGTGATTAATGGAAAAGAAAAGAATCTGGAAAAGACTCACACATATATGATCAGTTGTCTTAAAACAAATTGCAAAAGCAATTAAGTGGACGAAGAATTTTTCTGTTCAACAAATATTTCCAGAACAATTATTTAGGTTATTAAGTCCAAAATGTCCAGTGTCCTAAAGTACTAAGTTTGACAGTCGATATCTGTGACATTTTATTTTAACACTTCTTGTTTTACTTTTATTATGAAGGTACAGCCTCAGTTTTTCAAATTCATAGTTTTGCTTGTGATCATCTTTCACTTTCTTTAGAGTAATTTTTGGGAAACCACAAATAAGTCAAAACCTCATGTTACTTTCAAATATGAGTTCCATCACGGACCAGTGCAGTACAGACAGCTCAAAATGTCAACAAAGTGTTTGGAAGGATATGGCTAATAAATGCATAGGACCTCAATGATTTGACAAGTTCCATTCTGGTGATTTTAATCTTAAAAATGAGCCATGTGGTGACCTTAAACCAAGGTGGATAATCAGGAGCTAAAAGCTATAGTGGAAGAAAATCTATTTTACACCACTCGTAAATTAACAGCAAGGTTTGACATTAGTATTCCAACAATACTGGACCATTTGAAACAAGTTGGCAAGGTAAAGAAGCTGGATAGGTGGCTTTTTCATGAATTAAATGAGTGCCAGGAGAAAAATCATCTCAAAACTTGCCTTTCTTGCTGTCATTTCTATACCACACTATTGCATGTGATGAACAATGAATTCTTTTTGATAATCACAAGTGTTTGGCACAAGGGTGGCATAAAGATAAAGTACCAAAACAGAGTCCAAAACTTAATATTTGTCTACAAAAGCTAATGGTATCTGTTTGGTGGTCCAGCACTGGTATTATTCACTACAGCTTCCTAAAACATGGTCATGCAACTACACTGGATGTCTATTGCAACTCATTGGACAAAATGATGCAGATGCTTGTGATTAAGTAGTGAAAATTGGTCAACAGAGAAGGGCAAATCTTCCTGCAGGGCAATACTTGACCACATGTCACAAACAAAGCTGCTCAAACTACAGAAGCAAGGCTTGGAAATTCTCTGTCTTCCACTGTGTTTTCCTGACCTTGCACCAACTGAATACCATGGCTTCTGACTTTGGACCACTTCTTGCAAGAAAAAATATTCAATCCTCAACAAACTGTGGAAAACACCTTTGGAAGTTTCATCCCCACTTCTTCAGCCTTCTTCCCCGTTGACATACACAAGCTACCATTGAGATGGCAAAACCGTGTTGGTAGTTTAAGCGCACACCATGATTAATGGTACTGCTTCCTGTTTGAGATATAATAAACTACAGTTTGATTTGAAATGAAGCATTTCATATTTAATGACCTATATGCTCAAGAGTGTATTAGTTTGTTAGGGCTGCTATAACAAAGTTCTACAAATTGGATGACTTCAATCAATAGAAATTTATTGTCTCACAGCTCTGGAGGCTGGAGTCTGAATCAAGGTGTCAGCAAAGTTGGTCTCTTATGAGAGGAGGAATCTCTGTCTCCTATTCTTGTAGTGGTTTGTCAGCAATCTCTGGTATCCTTTTGCTTGAGGTGCATCACTCCTGTCTTTGTCTTCATGTCAAAATGTTCATCTCTGTATGTTTATCTCTGTGTTTAAATTTTCTGTTTTTATAAAGTCTGCAGTCACTTTGGAGTAGGGCCCACTCTAATGAGCTCACTTTTACTTATCACCTCCAGACACTCTATGGACAAACGAGGTCATACTACATACCCACAGGTGCTTTATGTACTGAAGGTGATGATTTCAACATCTTTTAAGGGTGCACAATCCAACCATAACTATGTGCAAAAATAAATTATTTTCATAGGCCAATATCTAGAAGAGATTTTTTGTGTTTTCTTCAAGAACTTTTTATGATTTATTGTCTTAAATTTAAGTCTCTTAATCATCTTGAATTAATTTTTGTATGTGGTGAGAGATAGGGATTGTTTCATTCCTCTGTATGTAGCTATCCAAATTTCCTAGAATCATTTATTGAATAGGGCTTCCTTTCCCCAGTTGGTTTTGTATTTTGACCTTGAGCAGTTTTTAATTGGGCTGTTTGGTTCTTACTGAGCTTTAAGTGTTATTTATCTACTCTAGATTTGTTTAGAAGACTTTTTATTGGATATATAGTTCGTAAATGTTCTCTCACTTTTTCATTCTTTTAACAAAGTTTTTGAAAAGCAAAATTTCTTAATTTGGGTGAAGATTATTATGTTGATTATTTCATTTGCTGTGAGGAAGCTTTTTATTAAGTCCCAAAGTAAGTACAATAAAAGTGAAAATAAATAAATAGGACTTAAAAGAAATAATCAACATAGTAAATAGACAACCTAAATAATTGGATAAAATGTTTGCAAACTCTACATCTGACATGGGCTAATATTCAGAATCCATAAAGAACTCAAAGAAATCAGCAAGAAAAATACAAATAACCTCATCAAAAAGTTGGCCAAAGACAGTTCTTCAGAAGAAGATAGACAAATGGCCAAAACCATAAGACAAAATGTTCACTATCACTAATCATCAGGGAAATGCATATTAAAACCATTATCCCTGTTAGATTGTCCAGAGAAAAAGGAACACAAGCATCATTAGTGGAACTGCAAAGTAGTGCTGCCTCTATGAAAAATACTATGGAGATTGTTTAAAGCAATAAATGTAGACTTACTATTCATTCCAGCATCCCTACCACTGGTTATCTACCCAAAGGAAAGAAGTCATTATATCAAAAAGAAATTTGCCCCTGAATGTTTACCATGACACAAGTTATAATTGCAAAGATGCAGAATATGGAATATCAACCTTAGTTCCCATCAATTCATGAGGGGATAAAGAAATGTGATGTATACAGACACACACACACACACCATGGATTACTATTTATACTATTTAGCCATAAAAAGGAATGAAATAATGTCTTTCATAGCAACTTGGATGGAACTGAAAACCATTATTGTAAGTGAAGTATGAAGTATCTCAAGAAGGGACAAACAGACACCACATATTCTCACTACTAAGTGGGAGCAAAATCATGGGTGCACAGGGACACAAAGAGATGTAAAGGACATTGAAAACCATGAAGAAGGGAAGGGGTGAGGGATTAAAACCTACCTATGGGGTACACTGGATACTGTTGGGGTGATGAGCACAACAAACGCGCTTAAGAATTGCACAATGTGTCCATGTAAAAAACAGTTGCACCCCCTTAATATTGTAAAATTAAAAAACATTATGTATAAATCTGTAATGAACAAGACATAAACAATTTTAATAAAGACAGTATAAGTATTAATAAATTAATTAATTAAAAAATGGTCGAGTGTTTAACAGACATCTTTGTAATGAAGATATACCAATGGCAAATAGGCACATGAAAAGATGGTTAACATCATTACCTGTTAGGAGAATGCAAATTAAAAGCACCATGCAATACCAATAGGCATCTATTAGACTTTGAACCATGTGTGTGGAACAGGTGGAACTGTCATACTTTGCTGGAGGGGATACAAAATAGTATAATCACCTTGGAAAACCGTTTGACAGTTTCTTTGTAAATTGAGCTTACACCTCTCATGTGACTCCACCCTCGCTCTAAGATATTTGCCTAAGAGGAATGAAACCATATTTTTATACAAAGATATGTATGCAAATGTTCTTTGCAGCTTTAGCTGTAAAAACCCAAAACTGAAAATAGCTGTTAATCAACAGGTGAATCAACAAACTGGGGTGCTTCCACAAGAAAGAACGCTACTAACTATAAAAAGAAATGAGCTACTTGATACATGCACCAACGTGAATGGATCATGAGTAAAAGAAGCAAGGTTAGAAGATGATCTAGTCTATACCTCTGTTTATGTATAACTCTAGAAAATGCAAACTAACCTATTGTACTAGAAAGAAGATCAGTAACTGCCTTGGAATGGGGGTTTGGAGAAGCAAGGGGCGGAGGGATTACAGAGAAGTATGAGAAAATTATTGTGAAGGGAGAGGAATGTGTTCATTATCCTGATTCCTATGGTGGTCTAATGGCTCATGTAGGTTAAAATTATCTAATTGTACTTGTCAAATGAATAAAGTTTATTACATAAATTATAGCTCACAAAAACTGCTTAAAAAATAAAGGGAAGTTTAGACTTTTGGGACTTGGAAAATGGTACCCCAAATGTGGCTCTTCAATACACTGAACTAAAGAATCAGACTCAAGTCCTCTCTGACCTTTCTCCACCATCCCCCCTCCCATCTCTGGACTGTGGCTCTCCCAAAGCACAGTATGAGACTGTTCCCTGAAATACTCTTATCTACCTAGAAAGCTGCCTAGGAGGAACACAGTCTTCAATTCTGTCCCTGAGATTTCATTAACCAGAGGAGATTAAAGGTCATATCGCAGAAAAAGAGACAGAAAATTAAACACCACACCTAGAGCCCAGATGAACTTTGTCCCAAACTATAGTTTCTTTTCAGTTTACAAAGAGAATCATTTACCAGCCAGTTTCTGGTTTGCATGCCCATTTATCGCTCCTAAAATCATTTGCTAACCGCTAAAATTGCCTGCATTCCTCCATTTCTCTGTCCCCGACAAGGAGGGTATTTAAATTTCAACTGTCTGATGCCTCTAAAGATCTCTGACTTTTGTGTATAGCTCTCACTTTATGCATGTCAATAAACTGTATGCCTTCTTCCTGTTAATCTGTCTCTACTCAATTCATTTCAACGGGCTTAGACGTGAAATTTCCAAGGGAAGGTTTTGAATTCTTTGCAAGAATCTGAAGTAGTGATGCTTCGATGCAGACCTCTGCTCTTTCTCTCCTAGCTCTGTGACCTGTGGAAATTACTGAACCTCTTTGTGTCTCAGTTTTCTTATCCTCAATGTGGGTAATACTCAAAGTATTTAATTAGGTTTAGGGGGAGATTAAATAAATTAGTACATGCAATCTGCTTAATGCAGTGTCTAGCAAATAATGAGCTCTGATAAATGTTACCGTCATTGTTTTCACTGACAGCAGCCACGGTGCTGCCGCCTATATGCAGAATATACAAGCCTGAAAACAAGGAGTTTTCCCTCGTCCAGTTGAAATATTAATCACAAATATTCTTTTTACATCATTTCTTCTAGTCTAGGTGACTTGATGAAAAGATTTGATGTCTAAGGTAAACCTGACAGTAGAACTATTAGACTTGAATCTAAGTAAGAGACCATAGGGAGTCCTTTCAGGTCTTATGGTATTAGGGATGTCCATTATCTCTGGCAATCAAAGGAAAATAGGAAAATAAGGTAACTACTTCTAAATAAGTTCAGGGATTGCTGGAAGAAAGAGAGAGAAAGAGAGAGAAGGGAGGGAGGGGGGAAGGAGGAAGAGAGGGAGGGAGGGTATGATAAGGTGCCTTCCCTAATCATACCCGACAGTAGAAATGGATGGACAACTTTTGGAGTATAGCATCAGCAGTATCACCAAGACCTAAATATTTGCAGGAAAGGGGGTTTGGGTTACCACCTTGGTACTAGTGAAAGGCAAGAAGATAAAGAAAAAAGAAGTAGAAAAATGAAGTCATACATGCTGTTCAGAGGTTACATTTGAGAAACAAAGGACTCAGTCTTTACCCATATTCCTTTATGTGGAAAAAAAATAACATTTTTATTGAATCAGAACACATGGCATGGATAGGTAAAATGCATATATGTTAACTATGCAGATTTATGTAATTTAAAAAAATTAAACACACCTGCTTAACAACTAGAAGGTCAAGATATAGAAGAATGGAAGAAAAAGTATCCAATGTACTCAACCCTATTATGAAACTAATTTATAGCTTCCATAGGAAAGCTATAACCCAATCTTAGCCCAAGAATACAGGGAAAGGGGAGAGGGAGGGGAGAAGAAATGGGAGGATGGGTGGAGGGAGGGTGACTGGTGGGATCACGCCTATGATTTATTCTATAAGGGTACATGTGAATCTTTCTAAATGTAGAATATAAATGTCTTAACACAACAACTAAGAAAGTGACATGAAGGCTATTTTAACTAGTTGGACGAAAGTATTTCAAATTGTATATAGAAACAACACTCTGTACCCCATGATAGTATCAATGTACACACCTATGATTTAATAAAAAAAATTAAATTTAATTTAAAAAAAAGATATAGAACATCACCAGGACTCCAGAAGCCCCTATTCAGTCATTAAATCCTGCCCATATAATTACCCTTCTGATTTCAATCACCTTATTTAATAGTGGTTGTTTTTGAACTTCCTGTAAAGAAACATTTACAAACAATATTCTTTGATGTCTGGTTTCACTTGCCCAACTGTATCTGCACGTCTTATTTTTGTTTTATTCCTACAGCTCCCCCTCTTCCTCTGACAGCCTTACTATGATATGTCTAAGTATGATGTTACATATATTTAGACTGTTTAGTATTTGTAGAACTTTTGAAAGCCTTGACTTGATCTATCTCCATTAGATTATGAAAAATTTCAGCCACTATCCCATCCTTTCTCTGCCTTGACCTCATTGTCACCTTCCTTGAACTCCCTAAGTATATGTTATACACACACACACGTTTATGTAAAATATTGCATTTGTCTTTTTGGCTCTATTTGGAATTATTACTTTTCAAAATTTATTTCCCTTTATTCTGAAATCTGGATTTTTTTTGAATTAATCTACCTTTCAGATTCCCTTATCTTCTCCTCTACTGTGTTTAATCTGCTCTTATAGCCACCTTTTATATCGACAATTTTAGTCATTTTTATATTAGGACTTACATTTAATTTATACTAGATCTTAGTTCTCTGTTGCAATTCTTCCTCTTTTTATGCATTTCCTTGATCATAATAATAATAGGGTAATACTTTTTTTTTACAAGTCTGAATCTCATAGTGCCAATACTTGAATTACTTATTGATCTTTTTCTCTTAGCATTTTTTAAATTTTTTTTTCCTGACATGTCTGATCATTTGTTTTAATTTGTTTATTAAATTCTAGATACCATGGATCCCTTATCTTACGATTATTGTTTCTTTCTACATAAAGGATTTAGTTTGTGTCTGGTAAGCAGATAAATATTTTTAAAACCCACATTAATCCATCTGGTGCCACAGTCCGTATCACTTTGTCCTTCTAGGGTGTAGCCTTTTCAGAGTTTTATCTGTATTCCTTTCTCCTTGGTGAACTTTGAGCTATAGTTTGTTTTTTCAGTATCAGGAAATGGTTTAAAACAAACAAAAAAAATGGCTCTGCGTCCTCTGCTTGTCTGTTTAGCCCCTTAGCAGCTGCCGTATGCTTTTTATCTCAGTGTCTCTTTCTATATGTTTGAAATTCAGGAGTTGGCAATTGCCTTGGGGAGAAACTAGGCAGCAACATACCAAGATCACCTCAATGCATTTTACTTCTCTCCAAGCATTTTGCCTTTTAAGTCCACAAGGCTTTAGGTTTTCACTGAGGCATTCAATCAGTTCTTTCATGCATTTATCTTACATGTACAGTCATTTTCTGTGGAAATGGTAGCTTAAATGAGCTACTCCTCTTGGCCATTGGTATATGAAGCCTAGATATTTCAAGCAATTTCCAGATTGTCCCACCTGCCTCCCCAAATATAGTGTGTAGGCCACGTTAGCATTCGTGCTTAACTGTAGCATTTAGTCTAGAACGGTGACACTCAGTATAAATATCACGTCAACTACACATATAATTTTAAAATTTCAAATATCCATTCTAAATAAGTAATAGAAAATAGATAAAATTACTTTTGATAATACATATTACTTATGATTAGTTATATTTAAAATACTATCATGCCAACATATATGTCTTCAAAATCTGTTGCATATTTTATAGTTTACCTTAATTTATACCAGCCCCACCTTAAGTGCTTAAGAGACTGCCTCATGTGACTTGTGGCTACCATGTTGAAAAATAGGGTTAGGTCTATAGGTTTCTGCATATTCCAGGGAAATTTAAGGACAGATGTACTACACATTGATACTAATTTGAGGAATTAGGTGAAAGTAAGTATCATCCTTTGGATCAAAAATGGGTCTCAATTTAGCTGTACGAAGAATATTTTCATCATGTTAGTTGAAAAAAATTGTAGAAAGAATATTTGTAACTTCTAAGCATCAAATGTTCCATCCAGTTTTGGAGAAATAATGTAAATCATGTGATTCAAAGGAAGGTACCATTCAGCTTCACTGGACTAAATCCCAAAGCATGAAAATTTTCAGTATCCTAAAAGCCAGGAGTCATACATGGAGCTCAGACCAATCATATATGCCTTCCAAGGATTTAGTAAATTAATTAAATATTAAGTAAATATTCCCACAAGTGGCCTTGACAGAGATAAAAGAGAATCTCGACAGTGACCTGGTACCCACAAGGTGAGGCTGACCAGGCGGTTTCTGGGCTCTGAGTGTCACTGTAGTGCTGAAATCTGGATTTTCTTTTAATTGATTTATCTTTCAGTTCACTTATCTTCTCCTCTACTGTTTCCTCAGCTTACTCAGTCCTGGGACGCTCCATGGGTCCATGATTCCAGGAGTTTTGTGGACATGTGTTTTCACTTTTTAGTACAGCAAAGTTGATGTATTAATGGAAGTTAGCACATAAATTTAGGAGCCAAATGGCCTAAGTTTGACTCTTGGCTTTCCTACTCATTGACGTTCAAGATCTAGACACATCATGTCCCTTTCTTTTTTCACCTGACTTTATTCACGTATAAAGTAGCAATGATAATTGTACTTACCTCCTGAGTTGTTATGAAGCCTTAATGAGATAATCCATACAAAGTAATTATATTTATTATAGGTACTTGTTATTTACTGGGTATTTAACTTCTGATAACTCAGTTTTTCTTATTACTAAAAAAAAATTATGGGGGATTTAGTATGTACTAGGTACACATAATATGACACTTCTTATTTTTTTCATTTAAAATTACCTTAACAAATAATAATAATTATTCCATATCCTTATAGTTTTAGAAAGGATTTATAGATAGCCTGATGAAACCACTGCAATGGTAAATACTGTTTTAATTATTTACCACTGAGGAATGTGCCCTGTTCGCTCCATGCCTGTAAGTAGGGCAAGGCATATAGCCCGCTTCCTCAATTTAAGAAGTGTAGACAAAACAACATAAGTTAATACCAATGATAAACCTCTGATGTGGGCATTCTGTTTCCATTTTTTATTTTATTTTATTTTATTTTTGAGACAGAGCCTCAAGCTATCCCCCTGGGTGGAGTGCCATGGCATTAAGCTCACAGAAACCTCCAACTCCTGGGCTCAAGCGAGTCTCCTGCCTCAGCCTCCCAAGTAGCTGGGGCTACTGGCACCCGCCACAACGCCTGGCCATTTTTTGGTTGCAGCGGTCATTGTTGTTTGGCAGGCCCAGGCTGGGGATTCGAACACGCCACCTTAGGTGTACGTGGCTGGCGCCTTAACCGCTTGAACCACAGGTGCCAAGCCTGTTTCCATTTTTTAGATGAGAAAATTGATTCAGAGAAGTGAGATGATTTATCTAAACTTCCTAGCTGATGTGTACCCAATTGTACATTTTATTTTGATTGTTTTTTCCATTTTCCTAGAGAAAGGATTATAATAAAGTCTTGGAAGGCCCTAATTCAATAGGCCTACAGTTCACGAAAGGATTCTGCCATAGTTGGGAGCATGCATGATATTTCTAGAAAGGTAAGCCAAGCCTCCAATAATGCATACCTTATATAAATTGATTTCATTTCACTAACATCACCACTTTCTTAATCTCCCTTTCATCTTCTTCTATTTTTTCCTTTCTTTTCCCAAGCCTGTGATCATAAATATTTCTGCAACTATAAACAGCCCATAATTTAAATAGCTTTCATCTAAAAAACAAATTCTGGAAATTTAAGTAAATTTTGAAAAGGAGAGAATGAATTTTTCTTAAGAGAAGGGCTTCTAATTTCTCATCATTACTGTGATAGCCAATACAAATGAGATAGAGTTTAATATAAGACATTTTTGCAATGTTACCCCTAGATGTTGTAAAGGATGAACTAAATGTTTGACTGTATCCAATAATATTGAAATTGTGTGGAGGTGAAACTATTCCAGGGGTAATTCAAATAAATTATCTAAATAATTTAGATAAATAAATTTATCTAAATTTCTTCATCTTCTAATCAAATATATCTTATTTCTTTCTTTCTTTCTTTTTTTTTGGCCAGGCTGGGTTTGAACCCACCACCTCTGGCATATGGGGCCAGCACCCTACCCTTTTGAGCTACAGGTGCTGCCCTATCGAATATATGTTACTTTTTCTTTTTCAAGAGTTTTATAAACTAGGGCAGGCATTGAAACAGCCATGGAACTCCCTCCGGTAACAGTTTTTGACTTCTAACCATGAGCACATGTGAATTCTCTTCTCCCATGAGTCATTCTAGAAGCTTCTCCTCTCACCTCTATTTAGATGGCACTCTTCCACTCATTTCTGGAAATGATTCATTTTAAACATAAAGAATGACGTTCTTTATCATTCTCATTAATGAAAAGCATCTCTGTGCTGCAGAAGCACACTGGTCGGCCAATTTTCTTCGGTTGCTGTTTGCCTCTGCATAAGGAGCTTACCGTGAAAAATAAAGTGTCAGCCTGATTAGAGCAAAGCCTTAGTTATTAACACACACACACACACACACACACAAGCCATCTACACACCTCATGCTTTTCAGGTAGCACCGATAAACTCGGATCTACATTTTTGGGAATGTTATTCCAAGGCGAATCCAATCCCTAACAATTAACAATGATAAGCAAAAAGTTTTACCAAGTGAAAGTCAATTTCCTCATACAATCAACTCACCATTATTTAATGCTCATACCAATCATATTTAAGATGTAAAAAATAAGCAGTCAAATTTTTTCTTTTTAGATTGGTATGAAAATTTCTGTAGTGTTCTGGTTCCAGGATAAATAAACAAGTAAAATAAAACTGTTATCAGCCGTAAATCTTCAGATGAGGTAGTGACACTTATATGTGAGGTCCACAGAGACCTCTTGTAGAGATCATACAAGAAGAAAATATCTTCCTTTGAATAGCCAGATCCTGGGGCTCTCTACTGCCAGTTGTAAAGTAGATGATCACCAAGAGGAAAACATCTAGCTAACTGGTTGAATGATTTCCTCTTCTGGTGGCCACTTCGCTCCCTGAAATCCCGACCACTGTCATCAGTCACATGTTGGATAGCTAATTTTGGACCTCAACAGACTCAAAAATAATTTACTCATCTCATTCTGAACACCTTTTCCTCCACTAGCATTTCTATATTTTCTGTCTCATGAAAGATGTTATTATTGGTGCAGTGGCTCAAACCTGAAATTTTATTCTTCTACCTCTATTGTATTTTATATCTACTGAAGCAGTGAGTTCTACACTTTCAACGTTGTAAATAACTCTCTCCCCATGCACCTTTCTGCATCTCCACTAAGTGTTCTGGTGCAGATCCCTCACCTACATCCAGAATCTGTCTCAACAAAGCTCCCTGACTCTCAGTTTTTCTTCAGTGTCTCCTCCAAGTCATTCTTTATACTCTAAAGTGATTATTTAAATATATAATCCTGGCTCAAAATTCAAAAAGAGGTCTTCATTGCCTCGCAGGTATACAGGAGTCTCCATAATAAGGTTTTTAGGGTCTTTGTGATTCAGCCTCCAGGTATTTCTGTAATTGCTTCTTGGGCCACACAAAGTTCCCTCCTCTCCTGCAAGTCAGAGGTGCTAGCTTCCTTGCATCTGGGTGTTTTCTTGTGCAGTTCATTTTCATTCTCTCTGATGCCTTCTCTTTTTTGCTGGGCCCTTAGCCTTCAGCTCTCACTTGGGCTTTCACTTTTCCCCAACAAGGGCCATAGGTCTTTTCTTTAAGTGCCAATAGCTGTACACAGTTCCTCTATTGTAGTAATTATACACTGCAGAATAGTTTCTTGCTCATTCCTCTATATTTCAGTAAACTGAAAATCCTCAGAGGACAAGAATAATATCTTTCTAGTTTGCTATTGTATTTCCATGTCTAACATATAAACAAGAACACAGCAACTGTTTAACAAATATTTTTTGCCGTCTGTGGTGGCTCATACCTGTGATCCTAGAACTCTGGGAGGTTGAAGTGGGAGGATCACTTGAGCTCAAGAGTCCTACACCAGCTTGAGCAAGAGCAAGACCCCACCTCTACAAAAAATAGGCAAATTAGATGAGCATTGTGGTAGGCACCTGTTGTCCCAACTACTCCTGAAGCTAAGACAGCAGGACCACTTAACCCGAGTAGTCTGAGGTCACTGTGAGGTAGGCTTATGTCATGGTCTAGCCTTGGCAACAGAATGAGATGCTGTCTCAAAAAATAATAATAAAGATAAATAAATAAATATTTGCTAAATGAGGAATCCAAGAATATATAAGCATTAAGATATTAGGCAAATATCTACATTTTAAAAAAGACTAAAAATATGGAGGCATAAGAAAAACCAAATCAGAAAACAATTTTACATAGAACATTGATTTATTAAAAACTAGAAGTTTGCCAGGCACGGTGGGTGCCTCACGCCTGTAATTGTAGCACTCTGGGAGGTCCAGGTGGATGGATTGCCTGAGGTTAGAAGTTCATGACCTGAACAAAAGAGAGACAGTGTCTCCACTAAAAATAGAAAAACTAGACTATTATTGTGGTGGAGTCTGTAATCTCAGTTACTCTGGAGGCTGAGGCAAGAGGATCGCTCGAGCCCAAGAGTTTAAAGTTCCTGTGAGGCATGATGCCACAGCACTCTACTCAGCCCCCAATGAGCCTCTGTCTCAAAAACAAACAACAACAACAAAAACAGACAAACACACACACAACTATAAATGTGGCAATAAAGGAAAACCTTCTGATTTTCCTCCTAATATGTTGCATTGATGTCACATCAGATTTTATACTTCCAGGACAAATGGTCTTTGGATGTATTTCACATTTTCAATTTTTCTCTCTAATAAAATATAGACTATCCTTTCCCTAGCCTTCATCTCTTAGCCATTTTCCCACCCTTTCCTAATATGTTTCTAGCTGTCTTTTAGTCTGTTAGTCCCCATCACAGCCAATTTCCAGGCCATTGCCACATGCTTTAGGTTTCTTTTTCTTTTTCTTTTTTTTTGACAGGGTCTTTTTCTGTTGCTCCAGCTAGAATCCAGTGGACTCATCAGAGCTCCTTGCAACCTCTTGGGCTCAAGCCATTCTGCTCCCTCATCCTCTCCAGTAGGTGGGTCTACAGCATGCACCACCACAACTGAGTATGTTTTCTACTTTTTGTAGAGATAGGCTATTATTCTTGCTTAAGCTGGTTTCATACCCCTGGCCACAACCAATTCTCTGACCTCAGCCTCCCCAAATGCTAGTATTATGGATATGAGCCACCATACCCTACCTGTTTTAGGTATGGGAGATGAAAACATCACACCTTTAAGAGTTTGAATCCGTAAGGCTTCAGTCAAGGAAGAAGAAATATTTCAAGTGGTAAGCATTAAGGGATTTCTTACAAGAATTAGATCTTACATCATTTTTGGAAGAGATGGGGAGGTGAAGGTCTTGAATAGTGAGTTGGAGGATCAGAAAAGGAGTCTTTAATCAGTTGTCTGGAAGTACTGGTACAGGACGACAAGCAGGAACTTACGTGAAGGATCTAAGAAGTCAACAAAGTGAAACTGTGAAGGAAATGTTTGCAGAGAGGTGAGTGGAGGCTGTCACCTGTGTGTAGCCACCACCCCTGCCAGCCCTCCGTGAAGCACCTGTCATGGATCCTAGAGACATCAGGATCAGATTGGTCAGAATGTCGAGGAGTCCATATAAAGAGCTGCATGTAGCATGACGTAGGTCAAGGACAAACAGGAAACCACCAAGCACATTTGCAATTGATAACTGTCACTTTTCTAGCCATGAAGACCTTCCAGGAGTAAATGTGACAGAGGTTGAGTTTTGCCTCCCAAGTCTCTCACAGTCTCTCTCTCCCATGTGTAACCCCGTATCACACAGAGAAGGACACTTTGGAAATGTATTTTTCAGCTTGACCCAGGTGAAATGATCCAGCACAGGAGGGCAATAAATCTGTTTCTCCTGATGAAAGGATGAGACTTTTCTACATCTCTATACAGGTCTAGGATTTTAGCTGTGCTAAGATACCCACGTAAGGCAAAGGCGTGGTTATGTCTCTCACTACAAACAAGTGACTACGGTAGAACTCTAGGGCTTTTAAAATACCAGGATTGAAGAACATTCCTCTAGGTAAAGTATCACAAGAATGGAAAAGCAAATATCCGATGTACTCAAAACTAATATGAAACTAGTAGAGGAACAATACAAAGTTAAACTCAAGTAGGAGGGAGGGCCAGAAAGGAGGGAAGGGGGATTGGTCAGCTCTCACCTAATGTGCACACTGTAAGGATATACGGCACACCTCCTGGGTGAAGGGTCCAACACAACTTGGACTCTACTTAACAAACACAAACAATGTAACCTTATTGTTTTTATCTTCATATCAATCTGATATTTAAAAAGAAAAGGAGAAAAGAACAAAAACAAAAGTCAGGATTAATGCACAGGTGCAGACGACTATCTGGGCTAGGATTTGTCCTGATAAACATCCTATGTAGAGACTCAAGTGGCAGATTGTTCTTTCTTATGGGATGGTCCATATCATTCAGATCTCAATTTATCTCATGCCCTGTAAGTTTTAGAACAACCCCCTAGAGCTATATAGAGACTAGTTCTCTAAAATACAGAATTCAATCATAGTTATAATTGGTGTTGTTTTCTTCTGAGAAACTACCAAAACATCTTAGACATAACAATTCTCAATACATGTTCACGAATGACAAAAAGCTAAGTGGGGAGAGAGAAGATAAATACAAATCATATCGCCAAGAGTCATGAACAAATGGGCTAATCTGTTCTTAAGTTCAAAAATAAATGTGGACCCAAAGGTAGGAAGAAAATTCAAATGCATCATGAACTAGCTAAACACAAGGATAAACAGATGATCAAGCTAAAGTGTGAGTGAGTGAGAGAATTCAGAAAGCATAAGATGCATGTAGAGGACGCCCATATTTAATAAGTAAAAGTAATATGATTCACAGGTAAATTACAGTATAAAGGTCCCAAGCTTCTGTCTGTTACTTCTTAGCAGTGTGACCTTGGGTAGAAGGGTAACTAAACCCTTCTAAAATACCCTAAGCCTCATTTTACTCATTTGTCAAATATTACTACTTTGCAGGATTTTTGTGTAAATTAATTGTAATTGCACATGAAAAGTACTTAATCTTGTGTAAAGTACTCAATGAACGCTAGTCACTATTATCAAAGTTTGTGTCAGATTATATTTGTCTTTTCTAATGTACTTAAAATGTTGTCAGAGTATAATATTCCCAATATGTCTACTCACCCTCAATGCAATGAAATTATATTCTCTCTGATCTGATGCTACAGCTTTGTGGAATGACTGATTTTTGCACAAATGGTTAATAGAAGCCGTAATGGATACTTCTATGTAAGTTATATATTCCCTGAATGTACACGTGCCATGCAGACTCTTTATCCTAATTTCCCCCTTATTATCAACTTGCTTATCAAAAATCTAATGAAGATCACAACTGAAAATTTTGACACAAATACTCAATGTCATTGCCTCAACATATTAAGGAGAACTTGGCTCACTTTTCTTGCTTGCCCTTGCTTTGTTTTAAAAGTGATTTACAATTTATCTCCTTTAAAAAAGAAACATTGAATTCTTGCAAGAATCAGACTAATTCAGTTTTAGCTTTTATAGCCTTCATGGTAAATATTTTTCTTGCACTGGCAAACAAGTGATGGCTATTTAACTAAGGCTGAATTTAAAAGGGCTTTTGAATTGCTCTCAATTAAGTAAAAATGATCCTAGGAAGGAGATAGAGAACATAGATGGCTATAGGTTTTCCCATTATGTCTTACTTGGAATTCATTTTCTCTGCCCTTTACCTCCTCAGCCCTCATAGTTGAGTTCAGTTGTGAGAGCTTTTGTGTTATTTTACTTTTCTGCATGTATATGTGTATTTGTATGTATGTATGTGTATATATATATATATCTTCCTTCTTGTCTTCTTATTTTTTTCTTGGGATTTTTCAAGGAGCTAACTGAAATTATCCAGCCTTGTACCTGATCTTGTCCTAAACACCACTAGTACAACCCCAAGATCAGCTGAGTTTCTACCATCACTCAAGATTTACGTAGATTAGCAACCAGCCTTCTTCCTAAATGGTCAGCCCAAGGTTTAGGAAGCCTTCTTCCTAAATGGTCAGCCCAATTCCAGTGTCAAACAGGATCCCAGTGTTTGACATTGGAATTCCTCTTCCAAATGAACATATTCTCATGAGTGTCTCACCTCCTGTGTTGCTCATGACTCTCTGACTTATGATGATCCATAGGTTGACTATTTATCTCTGATTTCTCCAAAACATCACCCATGCCAGTCATTTGTAGGTACAGCAGATTTACCAAGAAGAGGAATCCTGACTGGGTGCAATGGCTCACGCTTGTAATCCTAACACTCTGGGAGGCTGAGGTGAGTGGATTGCTTGAGCTCAGGAGTTTGAGACCAGCCTGAGCAAGAGTGAGGCCCCATCTCTAAAAAAAAAAAAAATAGTGGGGTAATGTGGTAGGTGCCTGTAGTCTCAGCTACTACAGAGACTAAGGCAAGAGATCACTTGGAAAAAAAAAAAGAAGAAAAGGAATGAAGTGCAGCAAAATTTTCCAAGCTATTTAACACTGAATGATTAGTATTAAATACTTTTAGACCTGTTCTTCAGAGGCTTTTGGCCACAAGCCACCAACCAGGAATTTCTCAATAATCACAGAGTTCCAACATCTCTCCCTGCCTACCATGTTCTTTTTACTCTCATTCTCTCTCTCTATCTCATCTATATTTCTATCTTTACCTACTTTGGAAGGAATAACTTCCTACCTTCTCCTATTTGTATTAAATTTCTATTAATTTTTGGACGGAAAAATGTATCTTTTCCTTCTGGGATACTTCCAGAACATATCCTGAGGGCTCACACCTCTAAAACAAAATATCAAGGTGTTTTCCTTAAACAACCAGAATTTCCTCTCTAAGGGGAACTATGAGCCAGCTGTTAACATTACAATCTTATTTATCCTGCCACCTTTGCTTGTAGAATAAATCAATGAAGATATTTGTGGATTTACCTTCTCTAGGCAAAGGCATATATGCACAGCAGGAATATTGTCATGGTATAATTTATTTTAAGGTTTTGGTTGCATTAATATATGTAATTTATCCCAGACTGATGTATGTGAGCTGTCCCAGAACACAAAATGTTGTTGCAGAAAACCAGATCCAATGTAGCAATACCATGCATTTATTTCTACTCTTCATATATTCATGCAGTATTCACAGATATCTTCTCTCTCCGAAACTGGATCAGTGCCCTGGAATCAAGCTTTCATACCCTTTTCTTATTTTCTCTTAGGGTGATTTCTCTCCTTATTATCTGAAATATACTCATTTGTTTCTATAAATAAGTCAAGTGATCTTCTAAATGATGGACTAATGACTACAAATTTAGGTCCTGATGCAAGGAGCTGAGCCCTGCTCCTGGTCTGTAAAGGGTTATCAATACATATGGTGTTTAGTTGTGGATGTGTCTTATTGGAGTAATTAATGATTCTTATTTTTCTTTATCAGTTTAGTGTGCCTGTGCCTATTAACTGTGTTGTGGTCCTCAAAGCTGAAATGCAAAGAGCATAGAAACATGTTAAGCATTATTAGTGAAGACATCTTGATAGAGAACCCAATGTAGCTGAAGCTTTATGCAAGGAGCTATGGAAAAGATGCCAAGGAATAAGTAAATCATGCTACTCTTGTGCTTGCAGCAGGGGTGCAAGGGAAAGTAAGCAGGAAAGTAGAAAATTTATAGGAGTCATACTTCGTTATGTATGAGTCCTGACAGTTAAGTTTGCAAACTTGCCACCATGTATTTACCTTGGCAGCACTGTACAAACAAGATGGTAAGGTTTCACAACCTTGGTATATCAGTGTCTCAGAGTTGCTTTCATGTTGACATATATCTTGCTGAGTGGCATTCATTATTGTTGTTGCATGATTTTGTGTGTCATTGCAAGAATTTAGGAGCTTGTATTACAGTAACAAATAAACATTAAATCTTGTATTAAACTACCAAGAGGGGAAGTGAAATCAGGGACTTGTTAATCCAAGTTAATAAGGATAATGCCATGAAGAAAAAAGCAGTGTGCAAATGGATTAAATGTTTTTCTGAGGTGAAAAGAGGTCAGAGCGGCCAGTACATAGCAGAACTGACAAAACATTGCAAAAATTTATTGAATTGTGAGTCAA
Source organism: Galago senegalensis (assembly GCA_963575145.1). Classification (NCBI taxonomy): domain Eukaryota; kingdom Metazoa; phylum Chordata; class Mammalia; order Primates; family Galagidae; genus Galago; species Galago senegalensis. The sequence continues at coordinate 24,666 of CAUYTI010088679.1, read as the reverse complement.
AATTGCTGGCTGGACAGGAAGGAGGACAGCAGACTAAGTAAACATCAATAGAGAAACAAGACAATCTTACCTGAAGATTTTGGCCAACAACTCATGACTCTTACATCATGACAATGCATCAGCTCACATGGCACTGTCTGTGAGGGAGTTTTTAGCCAGTAAATAAATAACTATATTGGAACACTCTCCCTACTCACCTGATCTGACCCACAGTGACTTTTTTCTTTACCCAAAGATAAGGGAAATATTGAAATTAAGACATTTTGATGGATTCAGGACATCAAGGGTAATGCAATGACAGCTTTGATGGTCGTTCCGCACCATCAAAATTGCTTTGAAGGGTGGACTGGAGGCTGGCATTGGTGCATCGCTTTCCAAGGGGAGTACTTCAAATGTGACCATAGTGGTATTCAATAATGACATATGTAACATTTTCTAGGATGAGTTCAAAAACTTAGTTGTGAAACCTTGTTGTATGCACACATTTGAGTCACTTGTATGCATGCATACGTGTTTATGTGTGCATCTTTATAAATAGACAATCAGACTTCTGACCCCCCCAGAGCTACCTCTGCCACATTCTGGCAGTGACACTGAACTGCCTGTTGCCCTGTTTCTTGCCTCTGTGATCTTCTCATACCATTTACGCTAACTCTAAAGTCCTTCACAATGAGCCATTCTTTTCCCAGTAACTCTTCCCTGCTCTTCCATTTTTCTTTTTGGACTCAAATTATCCAAAAAGCCTAGATGGGGAAATGCACATGATGACATTCATCCTTGAGTTTTAATTTGTTCTTTTCTTAGTAGAAGAACCAGGGGTCATAACCAGGATATGATGTGAGGTTAGATTTTTAAAATGATCTGCAGTTTACTAATATGATTAGTAGAGACCTACACATTTTCCTTGTCACAGCCACCTTATTAGTTTTTATAGTCAGCATCTGTGAAAATGTCTCTTATATAATTCTTCCTCAGTGTCTCCTTGAAGATTATAGTTCCTTACAGAACTCACTCTTTGGAGAGGCCCCTGCTGCAGTTACTAAACTGGTTCCAGGAAGCAGGGTTACACCACTGTGTATAATCAGTGTTGCGATATAAGACTTATATAACGTGTTTCTCATCTTTTTCAGTGGCAAGACAACTATTAAGGGGGGCGGGGTGCAGAAATTCTTTTTTTATATACTTGGTTCCTACAGTGCAGCAAAAGAATAACTGCATTGTGTGTGTGATTTAATGTTCCCTCATACTCATAGCTGGAAGTTTGTGGTGTGAGATTGGGAGCATGTCCTGGTTTTTTCTTCCCAATGCAAGCTACTCCTTATTTCTGTTTTCTTTTGTGCTCTTAAAATTGACTCTCCAAAAACCCCTTTTGATATATTAATCACCTCCAATTAGGAACGTACCCTAAACTAAAATAAATAAACCATATTTTGAGGATTTAAATTCATGAAAGCACACGGAAAGCCTGCTCTCAGTCTGTTCTTCGTAGCCGTTGGTTTTGATAGTGATACAGATATGTGTACACATGTATTTTACAAGCAAATAATGAGAAGCTTCTTGAGCTTCAATTGACCTATGGAAGTTATTGAAACAAAGTGAGGACTCACATGCACACATTCCTCGAAGTCTCACGCGTGCGCACACACACACACACACACACACACTCAGAGCCACCTACACCAAGATGAATTCAAATAATAAAGTCAGCATTGTGTGTGTGTCAGCCTTATTCAAACAATATCTGCAGTCCAGTTTCTCAAATTACTCTGCTTCCTACAGAACTAATTTTAAAATTATCTCCCACCAACTTCAAGGGGCTTCGTCTCTTTAGAATGGTGATGAAGCCTAAACATTTGTACCTGGTGCCCCAGAATGCTGAAGACTAAAGCCATGTCAGCCTAGCTCAGCAGTTCTGAAACAGCCCCAATTTCTCCCTGGGTGCTGACCATTAATCCCTGTGAAAACTTTCAAAGGGTTTTAAGCGATAAGCTAAGAGAAAATGGGCCCGAGGAAAAACAGCAAAATTTTATAGTCACATTCTAAATGAGATTGCTCGGTATACAGTTCCATTTGTGCTATGAATACAGAATACTTTTTATGCTTTTTTTGAGACAGGTTCTCGCTTTGTCATCCTTGGTAGAGTGTCATGGCTTCTTAGCTCACAACAACGTCAAACTGTCAGGTTTAAGTGATTCTCTTGTCTCAATCTCCCAAGTAGGTGGAACTACAGGCTCCACAAGGCCCAGCTATTTTTTTTTTTTTAGAGATGGGGGTCTCACTCTAGCCCAGGCTAGTTTCAAACTCATGAGCTCCGGCAATCCACCTGCCATGGCCAGCCAGAGTGCTAGGATTACAGGCGTGAGCCACTGTGTTGGCCAGAATGGTTTATCCTTAAAATTTTCACCTTAAATATACTTTGGGCAGGGATGCAATTCATCCATAGCACTATAAGAAATAATGCAGGCAGTTGTGCTAAACTCAGCCTCTCAGCATCTTGGTGAATAATGAACTCTAAGCAACTTCTAGGAAATTAAAAAGTCATTGAGTTTGATGAAGAAAGAATCCTGAGGAAAGAACACACACACACACACACACACACACACACACACACACACACACTAACTACAGTGTAACAATTGAACAGCTGGTTTAGAAGTTTGGAGGTACCAGGCTTTCTTTTTTGTTGATCAAATGTAATCTGATTATGCTCCTTGCTTGAAGTATCTGTGGTTCTTCAATCTCCAAATATAAATGCTTATTGAAGTACGACATTTTCACACCTACTGACTAATTAAGAATGGGATTTATTTTGTATGGTTTTAAGCTAATCCTTTCACTCATACAGATTACATCACAGCTGGGGGTTATCAATAGAATAAATTTCTCTAGAAGAATAATCTATCAGAATTCATTTCTGAGTCCTCTTCTTTGTTAATATTCTGACAAGGTGCCCCAGTGAAGATTTCATTTTCTAACATATTCTTTTAGTTACGTTCCTTTTTTCTTTCTTCACGGAGTCTTTCTACAATTGGCTACTGCTCTCATCTTTTCTATTCCTGTTCGGAAATGTTTCTTCTTTTTGCCATTGATGTAAGTTTTCCATCACATCATTTTGTACATTTTAAGAAAACAAACTCAATGACAGTTAGTTGCATCAAGTCCTGAAGTCTTTCATAGGATCCATCTTTCTCTCTTCTCAACCTAGAAGTATAACATTAATATTCACTTGGAATTTAAAACAGGTGATGTATTTTCACATCTATAATACAACAGCCTTTAGAATATTTTAAAGACCTGTCAGTAATTTTTATAATTTCATAGGTGAAAAATGAGATCCCCTCGTGGACCCATGTAGCAAAGGATAAAGGGAGATTTGAACCTGTGTGTTTAGTTCCAAAAGTTTACTGGTGTCTATTTCATCACAGTGTCTCACTTAAACAGAGGCTTTATAAACAACAATCCCTATGATCATATTAACAAGCAAAATAATTCCATGTCATGGAAAAATTCTACAATGTTTATAGGGCTGTGTTAGTTGATAGTACACATAGATGCAGGAATCAAAAACTTGTGATTTTGCATGTCTTTGTCTATCAGATCATATAAGGAGTTAGGCCCTAACCCTGACAGATTGGAATCTTACTCATAGCCATTGTTTATTAAAATCAATTAGGTAGTCCGTCCTGGTTGCCAAAAGCAGATAATTCAGATGATACACATTTCTTTGGGGATGATTTGTTGTATCAGCAGGAAGTCTTATCACATTAGATTTTAAACACAGACACTCTCGTTGTAATGGCTATGGAATGAATTGCTTTCCAAAGAGTTTTGCATAATTTTAATTTGCCTTTTTATTGCTATTAATGGACCATCTGTACCTGTGGTTTTCTATGAAATTTAAAAGGAACATACTGTGCAAGTCTGGTCGTTTAAAAAGTAGAAACAGGTAACTACATAAGCCATGTCAAGTGGAAGAAACAATGTATATTGATGAATTCTAAAAATCAATACAAAAGAAGAAAATTAACATCCAGGGTAGGTGTTAAAAATTTTGAACTAGTGAAAACCAGTTTGAATCAACTACCTAATTGTTAGCGTGCCTCTCTTTGCTAATTAATTTGTGAAGCATGGAGAGACAGAAAGAACAAAATATTTAATTCCAAGTCAAATACTTTTCCCTCTAATTGGATTAAAGTTAGAAACCAGGATTTACTCAAATTATATGAACTAATAATATAAGTTATCAACTGATTTAACTTCACTGTGGAAATGTGATAACATCTTATTGAAAATTTTATGGTATAATTGAAATCTTTAATAGGGAACTGTGATTTTTCTCAACATACCATAATTTTAACTCATAGACCTTTCTTTTTCCTTCTAAGCATTTTCCCCTCTGTGATTAGGGACACTTCTCAACGTTCATTGGTTCATTTGTCCATAACAATTACTCACATTCCATTGTCATGAACTTAATCATATGGTCACCCCAATTGCTAGCAATGCTGGGGGGATATTGTCTCTTCCAGGGCATCCTTGTGCTCAGCCTTAGGGATTAAACATGTGAATTTCTGTTTAAAGAGATAGTTGTGAGGATCGTTGGCAATAGTTGGCAATAGCTGACAAGAGGGATTTTTAGCAGAATAGTTATGAGGATTGTGGACAATAGTCCTCATCATGTGTATTCTTTTCTGCCCTCAGAACATCTTTACTGCCCTCGGTGGAGACACACCTGTCCCATACATTTTCTGGCTCCAATATAAAGTCTAGAATTTCTTAGTGTTCAGGCCTCTACTTGTGACCCCTGGCCTGTGAACTAAGAGATGTGTTATCTTCCTTTACCCATCCTCATCACCTAATATATAGAGTAGAAAAATAATTCATTCATAGAGATACAAATAGAACACATGGGGTACTCAGTGGTTTCCAGCAGTTATATATTAATGCATAAAAACATTGGAATATCTTAGTCCGTCCTTAATTTTCATCAGATTTTGCCCCCTCAGCTGGCTGTCTTGGCTGTTGCCCCCCGTGACTTCTGAAGCCTTCTGGGAAGCTTTTCTCTGCATGTTATACTTTGCTGTCAAACTTAAAATGAGTTTTGGGTTTATGCTCCATTTGCAGATGTTATAATTTTCATATATTGCTTCCTGAGTATATACATTTAGGACGGAAGGGATTCACTTGTAGATCAGGATTCTCTCTCTCTCACACTGTCCTTTCTTAAAGTGATATTAATTTCCTCAAGAATTTAGTGAGGCTTCTGATGTTCTATGTGAAAAGTATTATTTCTGATGTTCTCTCCTATTTTATCCACTTTTATTTTTTTCTTTTGCAATTTTTGGCCAGGGCTGGGTTTGAACCCGCCACCTCCAGTATACAGGGCTGGTGCTCTACTACTTTGAGCCACAGGTACTTCCCCCACTTCTTTTTTTTTGTTTTTGTACTAGGACAGGACCATCACTCTGAGATTACCATCTGTAGGGAGAAGTTAATATAATTCTACCCCATCTTTGTAGCTGGGAGAAGCTTCCATTGTCTGGTTTACTAGAAATGAAAGGCTTTTGAGAAGGTCCCTGAGCAAAGGTCTTCTGCTGAGACATCTAAGAAAGGACTTCCCTTTTACCAATTTTGTTCCAGGTTAGACTTCTATTAGAAATGGATTCCCTCAGCAAGCTTTCTATGTCTCTTTGCACACTGTAAGTCCTTACTCAAGCTTTTCTTGCTCATTATATCTAGGGTGACCAGATTTTAATATTTGTAAAGCAGGACAACATGGGGAGGGAGGGTGGGACAGGGCAGGGCAGGGCCTGACAACAATGCAAACTTTGATAAGCAGTTCTTGATAATCACTTCTCAACAATTATTTGTTATTACAGTTTAACATTATAAAATTAACAAAAATAACATAAAACTCATATTCTCACGAAATAGTCACATGGCAGCCGAAAACCGTATATTCCCTTCCTGTTCTCCCACCCGTTCGTGCATTCTTTCCAAAAATCGGGACTTTTTTAAAATGCCCGAGGGATGCGGGACAAATTGTTAAAAAGCAGGACTATCCCGCCAAAAGCAGGACGTCTGGTCACCCTAATTATATCTGGCTAAGGGCGTCAAGGAGCAGGTAACACAGGCATTATTTCTATAATCTTCTTTAGAACAACAGAATTCAGAAGTAGGACCTTCTTTTCCTTATTGCCAACAGCTTTGCTCAATATAATGTGTCCCCAAAGTCACCATACACCAAGAAAAATGGGAGTTGCCTCTAACTGTACCTTGATTTACAAAACATTCTGTACATGTTGGCCACTTCTTTCTACACACATGCAGAATCTTCTCTCCCAAGTCATGGCAAATGTATTCTAAGATATCTATTGTATGCACTTTTTCCCATGTGACTTTTGGAATACCCTGTTTTCACCATGCCATAACAAAGGTCATTAGTTTCCAGCCTGTAATGTTTAAGACGCTGTAGTCTGGTGTCAGCTACTAAGACAATGCCACGTATTTTTCATGGTAAATATTTCTTTGGTAGCAAATTCCTTATTAGTTGTGACATAGGCTAAAGACTTGTCACAAAGAAACCTCAAAATAAAGCATCTTGAATTAGGTAGGAGAATAGTTCCCCAAGAACCCGGATTGACTAGATGGTATTATCTTCAACATATGGCTTCCACCTTTGGGTCCACAATGTGCTACAGCTACTACTCTGGGCCAAGAGTTGGTAAAACAAGAATGCACAAAGCCAGTGGCTTTATCTGAAGGGAAGAACCTAGAAGTTGCACGTATTTTTCAGTACCACTGGTGCCATAGTCATTGACTGTTAAGACAGGGTAGGAAAATGGTCTGGCTAAATGGTTGTGGTCCCCAAAGTAAATTTAGAGAAACAAAGGATAGGTAATGGAGGACATAGATTCTTTTCTACCAATCTTTGGAGAAAAATATAATCACGGTCTTCTTAAGACCTACATATATAAGCAAATATACCAATATTCTGATTAACTCCAATGAGTATATTAATTCTCATTAATATAACTCATTTCCAATCTACAGAAGACTTTCTTTTCTTAAGAGTAAAGAATTTCCCAGTTTCCATCAATTAGCTAAAATGAATTCTGAGATAGTTTCTCTATCAATACACTAGTTTTAGTTGTATAGTTTGATCTTTTACTAGTCTACTGACAAAGTATTTCCAAATATTCAGACTTTCAGCCTTTTTTCCTGTGTTCAGTTAAATCCAGACATATAAATGTCCAAATTTTCACATACATAATTCACTTTTAAAAAGAAGTATACTGTTTGATTATTGGAGGAGAATTATCGAACAACTATTAAAGTATGCCATGCTTCTTATTCTCATTATTCTTTCTTTTTAAATTTAATCCGATCACCATACATCAAAATGCTTCACTTAGAATGTTCTGTGAATTCATTTTCCATTCTAGGTTTAGTCAAAAATTACAGCCATTCGAACTCCAGTCTCTTGTTCTGCACACAAGATTTTTTGTCACATACAATCCCTATTAATCTAGCAGAGTAATGATACTTTGTAGACTACTTCCTTCCTTTATTCTCCCAGTCTTCTGTATCATTCATAACCATGTTTTCAAAGCTGTGTTCTGTAGAGCCAGGGAACTCTGTAAAGATACAGCAAAGAGGCTCGGCACCTGTAGCTCAGGTTGCTAGGGCACCAGCCACATACACTGGAGCTTGCAGGTTCGAATCCAGCCCAGGCCAAAAAAATAGCTGGGTGCCTGTAGTCCCAGCTACTTGGAAGGCTGAGGCAAGAGAATCACTTAGGCCCAGGAGTTTGAATTTGCTGTGAGCTGTGATGCTACAGCACTCTATGCAGGGTGATGAAAGCTTGAGACTCTGTCTCCAAAAAAAAAAAAATAAAAAGATGTAGCAAAGAGATGAAAGGTCAGATTTCCTCAGGCTCAGAGCTCCTGAAGCCATTTCATAGATAAAAGCTTATCAGTTCACCTTTGTTGTATGCATATATTATAGTTCTGTTTAAGATTTTCTTTGAGAAGAATTTGTAATGCTTAAAAGTAAAGCGCTGTGCTATGATTTCCAGCTTCCTCCAATTATCCTCATCTCATGGAAAAATCAGAAAAAAGAAAATAAAAAGAGCCAAACAGGGCTTCCTGTTCTAAGAACTCAAGTATCTCTCTTCTAAATAATGCTGTCCAAACAAAAATACAAAGTCAGTTTTCCATTTTATTCTTTGAGAATAAAACATGAAAACAAGTGAGTAATATCTTATATTTGTCTTTCTGAAAATTTTATATCTGGGGTTAGATAAGCCATTGTTACTGGATCAAACAAGTGGACAGAGCAGTGGAGAGAGGGTAATATTTGCATTGGCATGATAACCACTGATGAATGTTTCTTTGTAACAGAAAAGTCTCATTCATTACAATGGAAAAGTCACAATCACTAAACAATGCCCAGATCCTTTATTTAGATGGTCATTTTAACTTGTATTCTGAGTTAAAAAAAATACTGCAAAGATATTAGAGTTCCCCATATGGACAAAAAGTAATTTTATACATTACTAGCTTTGAAAAAATCAACTTAATGCCCTCCATTGAGGACCATCTTCTGGAAATGTTACCATTTTGACCTCTATTATTTCAGCATGTCCCTGTAATAAATAAAAAAGTAGATTGGTCTCTTTTTGAGTTTTGTTTTTTGAAATAATGCATATAGACCAGGTATGGTGGCTCATACGTGTAATCCCAGCAGTTTTGGAGGCTGAAGTGGGAGGATCATTTGAGGCCAGTTCAAGACCTGCCTGGGCAATATAGTGAGACCCTGACTCTACAAAAAAATTAAAAATTAGTGAGACATGTGGCATATTCCTGTAGTCCCAGATACTTGGGATGCTCTGCAGGAGCTTATTTCTGAGGTGGTGGGTTAGACAAGGATGGTCCATTGGGAGTGCCTAGTCTAAACCATGTCCATAAAGGTTTTAGTCAGAAAAGGTCAGTCACAATTGTTCTCAGCGTTAAAGTTAGCTCTCCAATAAACGTATTTCTTCTTCTTCTTCTTTTTTTTTCTGCAGTTTCCGGCCAGTGCTGGGTTTGAACCCACCACCTCCGGCATATGGGGCTGGCACCCTACTCCTTTGAGCCACAGCACTGCCCACAATAAACATATTTCAAACCTAATTTTTGTAAAAGTTTACTAACGTGTAGGCTGGGAAAAGACCTGAGAAACTTAAGGAGACTTATTCTTCATAAACACTGATCATTTTAGATTTTAATTATGTTAATCTTTTAGTATAAAAATAACCATTTACGCTTCACTGAATGTCCAGAATTCTATTAAAGGAAAGCCACCTTCTTACACCTTTCCTTTTCTAAGTTGTGGTTCTCGAAAAGAAGCTAAAGACAGTCAATGTTGCTTGAGATGGGCTGTGTTTTACTTTGTTTTGTTCTATTCAAACAGTATTAACAGATAACTGGAGACTGCGTTTTACTTATTCTTAATGCCACATGTGCCAAATCGTATTTTGAAAGTAATGCATGATGCTTTTAAATGTATGTGGTCATTTTCTTTTTTCAGATCATTATCTCTCATTAAATAAGCCTAATCTTTTGCTCGTCTCCAGACGGTGTGTAGCCTTGTTCTATGTCCTTTTTCCAGTTGCTCACATTAAGGAGATATTTTCAAACTTGGCCACATGCATCTTTCCATAATGTTCTGGAAAGCAGACACTTGGCTTTTACTTTTCTGGGACAGAGTTATGAAAAGGCTCAAGCCATTTGTTTTCATTTTAATTCCTGAGGCCTTTAAAATAACATTCTGGAATAGGTGGGGGAGGTTTTCTGCTGTAACAATGCGTTTCCTCGGGACTCAGCCCAGTGCTGCTGCTCAGCGTTGATTAAAATACTAGATTTGGACCTGGTGGGTCTTTAATGTGCTATGTGCTGTTTGCCTAGTACCAAAACCATATAGGCTCTTTTATTCAAAAGCAAAAACTAAAATAAAATCAGCAAGCACAGAGCGTATTGTGATTTTTCTAAAATGATAAATACGGCTTCAAATTGCTACCTGGAGTGAACCCCAGTGTATGTAGAAAAATAGGCAGATTTCTCCAGAGCAAATTTCTCATAGATATGAGTTAATATTCCTCTTCACTGCCAGTCTCATGTATCACGTCTCTTTGACGGGAATGGTTTAGAATTCATTTGTATTTCTATTCCAAATTTGTGGGCATAAAAAAGCAAATGCAAATAATTTATTTATATAGTTTATATTAAGGTCTGCTTGGATTTATAGAGGCAAAATGCAAGGGGTTTGAGTAATTACAAATTTGAGTCTAAATATATTTTACTTTCTTGTGTATGAATAAAACAAAAGGAACTACACAGTGGTTGGATCTGTCTCCATTTGTCCCAGGGTGCGAATTAGTTTAGACTCTTTTCCACTATGTATTTATTTATTTTTATTTTTTTTAAATTTGAATTAATTAATTTTTTGTTTTGAGACAAAGTCTCACTCTGTTGCCCTGGGTAGAATGCCGTGGCTTTGTCATAACTCAAAGCAGCCTCAAAATTTTGGACTCAAGTGATCCTCTTGCCTCAGCCTCCCAAGTAGCTGGGACCACAAGCACCTGCCACTACACTGGGCTATTTTTTTCTGTTTTTAGTAGAAATGTGATCTTACTCTTGCTCAGGCTGGTCTTGAACTCCTGAGCTCAAGAAATCCACCCCTCATTGCCTCCCAGAGTGCTGGGGTTACAAACGTGAGCACCTGGCCCCCACTATATATTTACATTAAATACATTCTGTGTTTCCTATTGCAAGTGTGAGAATCAATCACTTAAGGAAAGTACACGTTGGCTCAGTTTTACCTTGTAGTTAAGTCTTTATTAATTCATTTATTCAATCAGGATAATTATGATATTTCTTTTTTTTTGGCCGGGGCTAGGTTTGAACCTGCCAGCTCTGGCATGTGGGGTCATCGCCCTACTCCTTTGAGCCACACACACCACTCAATAATTATGATGTTTCCATCACTATGTATAGTATTGCTTAAAACCTGCAGTAAGTTTTGGAAAGGCAATACTCCAATTTGCTCAGAGGTGATACAGGGTGGGTGGCACCTGGGCTCGGCGGCCACTGGCTGCCTTGCTGCCCTGGGAAGGGCTGGTGGGGTAGGACGCAGGGCTGAAGAACCAAATGCATCAGAGGGGCAAAGCCCTCAGGTCCCTGAGAAGTTGAGGGAGACCAGGGCATCAGCAGTGAGGGTCCAGGACTGCTGAGAGTGCCAGGAGTGTGCAACTCCCCTGCACCAGCACAAGGCCAACGATACTGATTTTGATAAACTTACAGAGCTAGTATTGAAGATACACTCTTTCTCCATGCCAACCCCATAACCACCCTTGGACCTAGAGTATCCTCCTCTAGCTCTCCTACTTCCCTGTGGGCATTTCACAGGCCTAAGGATGATCCAGGACTCTCCTCTTCCTTCCCAGGCCTGGGCAATTTCACGTAAGTTTTCTGACCGGGAACCCATGACATTTCCCCCTAGGAAGGGTCTGTATTCACTTGTTAACAGGCTCTTGAACCTTGCCCTAGCAAAGAGGACTCTATCCTTTCATTTGTTAGGCTATATAGACCCCTAGACAAAGGACCCAGGGGGAGATTTTCCAACTTGGGTCGTTTCCTCTGCCAGGAGCTCTGGTGCTTTTTCTTTCTTCTTTTCTGTATAATAAATCCTATCTTAACACTGATCTGTGGTCCGTGGGTTCATTCTTGCAATCCCTGAGTCCAAGGATCTATTGAAGAAAGAAATTCTGGTAGCAGTGGGAAGAGTACAGATTTTTTGTTTTGCCTCTTACTCACCGTGGTTTCATGGACAAATCATAGAGTCTCCGAAGAGCCTGAATTTTCTAATCTGTAAAATGGGATGTTATAGAGGTTTATAATGTATGTAAGATGTATCAAACTAGAAGCCCAGGAAAGTTGCTCTTAGAACCAGTCTGCTCAGTCCATTAGCACTAAGTGCTTGGTGAATTATAATCTTTATATTTAAAGTTGTTCTGAGATAAATAAGAAAATAATCATGACACCACCTGCAGGGTTTCCAACCTGTGACCCAGAAGCGGCATGTGGATAATGTGAGAACTTTTCTGCCTATATGCTTGGACCTTTTTTTCTTTTTTAATCAGCAGCTTTTATTAGTGTTTGTGTATTTAATGTGTGGCCCAAGACGACTCTTCTTCTAATATGGACAGAGAAGCCAAAAAATTGTGCACTCCTGTAGCATTATTTCCTATAAAAGTGCCCCCAAGAGAAGCATGCAAAAGCATTCAGGTGCTGACTGGCAGAAAGGGATACCACTGAATGTGGATGTGAGCTGCTATAGCCACATGGTGAATGTGCACTCATGGCTGTTTCCTTGGAATCACCCCAATGAGGTGATGAGGACTCTTTTTTTTTTATTGTTTGGGATTTATTGAGGGTACAAAGAATTAGGTTACTCTGATTGCATTTGTTAGGTAATGTCCCTCTTATAATTGTGTTCTGCCCCCAAGAGGTGTGCCATACACGGTGACCCCCCATATCCCTTCCTCCTGCCCTCTCCCTGCTCCCTTGTTCCCCTAACTCTCACCTTGTACTGGATCCTCTACTGCTTTCATATCAGAATTGAGTACATAGGATTCATGCTTCTCCATTCTTGTGATGCTTTGCTAAGAAGAATGTGTTCCACCTCCATCCAGGTTAACACAGAAGATGTAAAGTCTCCGTCTCTTTTAATGGCTGAATAGTATTCCATGGTGTACATATACCACAGCTTATTAATCTGTTCCTGGGTTGTTGGACATTTAGGCTGTTTCCATATTTTGGAGATTGTAAATTGAACTGCAATAAATGGTCTAGTGCAAATGTCCTTATGATGAAAGGATTTTTTTTTTCGTCTGGGTAGATGCCTAGTAATGGGATTGCAGGATCAGAAGGGAGGTCTAATTTGAGTTCTTTGAGGATTCTCCATACTTTCTTCCAAATAGGTTGTATTAGTTTGCAGTGCCACAAGCAGTGTAAAAGTGTTCCCTTCTCTCCACATCCATGCCAGCAACTGCAGCTTTGAGACTTTGTGATGTGTGCCATTCTCCTGGGCTTAGGTGATATCTCAGGGTGGTTTTGATTCGCATTTCTCTGGTGATTAGGGATGATGAACATTTTTTGCATTTTTTTCATGTTTATTAGTTAGTCATACGTCTGTCTTCCTTAGAGAAAGTTCTATTCATGTCTCTTGCCCAACGATCTATGGGATTGTTGGCTCTTTATTGGTTGACTAATTTGAGTTCTGATGAGGACTCTTAACTTTGATGGTCATCACCCCTCAAAAACTTATATATTTCTAAGTATTATTTATTTTTTATAAAAATAACATAATCATTCTAAAATCATTTGGCATAAAAGTAGACAAGAATTAAGAAAATACTCTTTCTTAGAGGTGACCACTATTAACATTTTGCTCAATGTTTTTTATTTTTTCTATAAATAGATAAGCACATACCGTGTGTAATTGAGCTTCTATTGTAGATAATTTTATAGTCTACTCTCCATCCGACTGCCAGGAAATTTGTGAAAATATAATTTCAAGTTGATACATAATAATCTATGACTTTTTTGCATAGTTTTTAGTTATTCCCTACTGCAAGACATAAAATTATTTTCAAATTTTTGCTGTATATGATAAAATTACACTATGGGCAACAACCTCGTGCATAAAATCTGAGTACATTTTTGACTTTTTGTTTCCTATGAGATTTCTAGAAATTGCATGGTCAAATAATTTAATAGTTTAAGACTATTCACCAATATTTTAAATGTCTTGAGTATATAGTGAAACATTCTATATGCTCATTGACACCTAAGTGATTTATAGTCTCAATGATAGCAAAGCAATGTTTAGAATTGTACAGAATGTGCATCTGATTATCCCCATACCAGAACTGACTATTATCATTACGTACACACACTCATATACACCCACACATACACACATACTTGCAGGGATAACTTTGTAAGGGCTTATTTATTTTAGACACTGTAAGACTTTTGTTTTCGTTCATAATGTTTAGTTTCACTGACACAGCTGATGTTTTTCTGCCGACAAATGAACAAAGCCTCTTACCATCCTTCCATAGAATATATATCGGAGGCTTCAAACCTAATATTTGTTTAAATCAGTGCTTCAACATATCAGTAGATGCAGGGGGCTATCAACATGATACACTGTGTTCCTAGATGAGTTCTAATGTACATTTTACCACTAGTAGAATTTTCTTGTCAACTTAAGCAAAGTAGAAGCTGGAATAACATTACTGTGTAAATTAGTATAATGAGAATTAAATTAAAGTTTTGGAATCTTGACAGTGAAAATACTCTCCTTCATAGCAAAACACAGGCCCTTAATAATAAAGATTTCAAGGGACAAGACAAATACATTCTTACAGGCTAATTATATTTAAACATGTTTGTACCATATTATAGGCGTCTATGTTTCTGGAGACCTAATTTAATCCAAGTGTGTGCTCTCATAGCGTGGGAATGAGACAAAGTCATAGGGATTTGAATCTTGGTTTTTACTTACTGTCCTTGTGACTATGATCAAGTTACTTCATTTCTACATCCCTATAATTTCTCATCCTTCAAATGGATGAAAGAATGCCTGCTTCCAAGAGCTGTGAAAAGGATCAGATTTTAAAATGCATGTAAACATAACTCAGATATAAGAAGTATACAATAGCAGTTTTATACATAAAGTGATTTTTACGAAGTAAAAAGAGCATTGATTTGGGGGAAGATTTCTTTAAGGAAACATGTTTACTATTCCAGAGGCTAAAGATTTCAGAAATAATTTTTCTTCTGAAATTCTAATTCCTGACCTATTCTTCAATACAGTATACATTCCACTTTTTCCCCAGAAACTTTAATTTTGCCTGATTTATGATCCAAAAACTTTTTTTTTTTTTTTTGCACTTTTGGCCAGGGACAGGCTCAATCCCACCACCCCTGGTATATGGGGCTGGTGCCCTACTCCTTGAGCCACAGGTGCCGCTCATGATCCAAAAACTTAACTCCTACTCCTGTAGACTAATACCTTGATCCTCAAATATTTCAACACTTGGCCAGATTCCACTTAGATTTAGGAAGTAAAACATGAGACACACAGAGAAATTTTAGAGGAGCATTGAAGACCTCACCAATATCTTCTTCCCTGAAGTCTTCCCCATCACTTCCCTTTCCAAAAAGAGCCTTTAAAATGCACAAGTTGTAGACTGTATTTGGCAGCTGAACATCTTTCCAATTTTGTCCAGACACACAAAATCTTACGTTGTTTCCATTGCTAAGATACCACAAAGAAGAAATATTTTGAAAACAGAAAACATTTCACGTGACGTGTATGAGAAATATTCTGAGTCTCCCTCCAGATATTTGTGGATTGAATTTGAATCTCAGAGCACAGGCAGAGTCTTGCGGTTTTCGGAGCTACTTTGGATTCCTTCTTTCACAGTCAGGCCTTCAAGCTTTCCTTGAGTGGAAATTTCATCCCTTGGAAATCCATAGTAAAAATATCTTTTGTGAACACCAATTAAAAGATAAGAAGGAACAGACTGATTAAAAGAAGCTTCAATTGCAGCTGAAGAGAATTAGATGAGGCAAAGGAAACTTCTTTAAGGGTAAGTTTTGTTAGCCTTTGATGTAGGTTTTAAGGGATATGTCACTGTTTCAGAAGCAGTTCCGCAAAGCTTAAGAAAATGGTTTAGATATTCCTCATTTTTATCAGAGAATAATAAATATTAATGAATGAATGCCTCCATTTCTTTTTCATTTATTCCAAACCCAGTTTTAACTTGCTGCCAGTTTACTTGAAGTATATTCCAAATCATCATTGCGTCCCTACTGGGAACGGTGATATGTCTTGAGCTGTAACAGCATGGTCTGCATTCTTCTCATTTTATCTTGGAAAATTGCAATTGATCTTGTATTGTCAAACTCGCTCTCCCAGAGAAATTCTTCTATAATAGCTACGTTTGAAGGCTTTATCCTTCCCTAATTACATATCTAACAATTATATGACTACTATTGGCTATCCTTTGTGATGTCATTTTGTATACTGAAGTGTTCTAAATCAACACCCCTATACACTAGAAGTCCATAAAGGAAGACATTTTTAAGATTTATTAAAAAAAAAAAAAAAAAGACCTGAGAGATGAGAAGATGAGAGGCTGATGCAGGAGGATCACTTGAGCCAGGAATTTGAGGTTACAGTGAACTATGATCAGGCCACTGCACTCTCTTTAATAGTGAAAAGTTATAACTGCATTTTGCTTCCAGAGATGGTTTTATTCTTTTTCAATCTACATTATGAAAATGCCAATTAATTATTTAGTCAACAACTGATTGACCGTACCCAGATATTTTTATCAAATTCTGTATTTCTTGTGTCTCTCATCTCACGGCTAGATTTATTTTTTCCTCATGCTGAAGTTCACCTTCTCTTAGTTCTTTTTGTAGGATGTGTGTAGTTTCTTAGATTTTGCGTGTGTGTGTGTGTGTGTCTGAATGTAGCTCGGTTGAGAACTTGTCCAAACTTAAGTATTAAGTGGGCTGTTATTTTCTTTGAAGATGTCAATCCCTTGTCTTTTGCTATCTGGTATTGTGGCAAATGAGACCACTAGTGAGTTCATGATCATTTCTTTATAGACTCCCTATTTTTGTCACTTATAAGACTATTTACCGCTTCCAGTTTAAATGTTAATCAGTATATGGGATAATTGTCACTTACTATATTTTTCATTTCCATAAATAAGAAACATTGAATGTTTCCAATCTATCCTCCATGGCTCTTAACTGTGTGTGTGTGTGGAGTTTTTGTTTGCTTGTTTTGTTTTATTTTGTTTTCTTTCAGATAGGGTCTCACTCTGTTGCCCACGCTAGAGTATAATGGCGTCATGTCATCCATCATCATAGTCATCATAGTTCACTATAATCTCTACCTCCTGGATTCAAGCAATTCTCCTGCCTCAGCCTCCCAAGTAGCTGGGACTGTAGGCCCACACTACCATGACCACTCCATTAATTTTTTTTTTTTATATATAGTGGTGAGGTCTTGTGGTGGTTCAAGCTGGTCTGGTATCTAAATTTTCTCTAAAATTTAAAGTTTTTTTTTTATTTTCAAGAGTTCTCTTATACATATTCACGTGTTTTGCTTGTTGGTTCAAGTATCATTATATTTTTATCTCTTTTTTGTATGCACTATTTTAATTTTAAAAACTACTTTGGTCATTTTATCTAGAATAAACTCTTGTTTTTTTATTATTGGTTTTGTGGGATGTATTTATTTAGTATGATGAATTTCATAAGTATTAAGAAGGTTAAATAGCCTTTTCATTGTATCAAAAATAATATAAAGACCATCTTTGTCTCCACCATATAGTTTCATGGTATTCCTTCATCTCCTGGTGTAATGTACCATGCCTACCGTGCCTACGCCACTCTCAGTGGTAACCTCTCCCCTGAATATTGGATGGATGATTTTCTCTTACTTATAATTTTACTAATAAATTGTTTTAAAAAGTTTATTTTTCAATTTTGCAGTTTAAATAAATACTATTTTATGTACTTTATGTGAATTCTTGTTAATGTTGTACCCTGTGCTGTGAAATTCTTTCTGCATGATCCAATTTATCCCAACTCTCGCGTTCACAGTTCTCTTGTGCATTTCCCATCTCGTTGTCTCTCTATGGCTTATTTTGGAGACTTTCCTCTGCCTCCCAGTTTTACTAATTTTCTCTTTAGCTATGATTAAACTACTATTATACTCACCCATCAAGTACCCCACTATAGACGTTATACTTTAATTTTGTAATATTGACAGTTTCCAATTCTCCACCAGAGAATTGTCCATCTTGTCATTTACTCCTTTATTACATAAATCATAGTTGTTCATGTGTTTGAGACACTAATATCTAGAACTCTTTTTTTCATTGCTTTTTTTTTTTGCCTCTTGGTTTTCATTCAAGACTTACTTCTTATTTGCTTGGTTATTTTTTTGACTTTCAGACATCATAATGAAAAAAAATATGAAATGTAAGTTGAAGGATGTTATCTTTATTTAGAGGGGCAGAAATTTCTGATGGAAACTTCTTCATAATCTACTGAGAGGGCATGACATTGGTCTTTGGAAGTATCTGGGAGGACTGGTCTACTTCAAGGTCACTCTCATTTTAGAGTAGAGTCCTCTATGGTTCCAATCAGAAGACTCCACTCCTTGCAGGTTTCTGAATGCCTTTTTGCCTCTTCAGCTCCATGTGACTGCAGGCAGTTCTGCAAAGCTTCCTAACTTCTCAGCCATACCTTCTATAATTTATAATAAGTTACCAGAGAAAAAGTCCATTGGTAGCAGGGAAGACATAGATAGATAGACTTATAGTTTGAAATCTGTGTCTGTCTATCTATCTATATATCCTTGCTTTTTTTCAAATCTGAATGATTATTTTTGATTGATTACTCTTTACTTCTGATTTAATTTCTTCAATCATATTAAGCATATTATCTTTCTGATAATTTCAACATGTGAATTCTCTTTGGGCTGGATTCTTGAAGGTGTTTTTCTGCTTACTGTCCTTCCTGGTATTTTGGGAGGAGAGTGTTCTATAATTTTCTAAAAATAACTATGATATCAGACATATTGAAACTATACTTGTGGCCCTCCTATAAGGCTTGTATTGAAAGTATATTATTCAGAAAGGGTTGGATTGTTTTTCTTTTTCTCTTTACCAGGAACATGGGGTAAGAAGCACTAGCAACCTTGGCAGTAGCAACAGAAATCCAATTTCCTACTTGAGTTTTTTAGATCATTTAGGTAATGCAAATTCTTAAACAAAAAAGTATAAAAATTAGCTTAAGAACCCTTGATATTTCCTCTCCACCAACGTCTAAAGTCAAAGTAGACCAATTTCATTTCAGGTCAATTTTGTTGGAATGTTTTCTAATGGATCATGATTTATATGAAGGCTGTATCTTTGAGAGTCCTTTTTTTATACTGATGTCTGTAATTTTACTGCCTTGAACAGATTCTGGACTTTTACTTCCTTGAATTGGGTGGCCATTTAAAAGGAAACTCAGTTGGTATTTGGAGGGTCTTGTTTTCATAATTGCTTATGTCTCTGGCTCCCATTTTTCTTCTAACCTTGGAGGAGTTAGCTGACTTGAATGCCATCTTAGTCATACATAAATTTTTTTCAACAATACCTCATTTCTCATAACCAAATTTTTCAACAATAGGCAGCATTTTCAGATGTTTTGTAAATTAGGGTGAAGTATTAGAATTACAATGCCCAATGCTTCATGCGGATCTTCAGATTCTCCTTCCTGGAGTTTTTGTAATAATCTTTCAAGTCAGAGGTTGACAAACTATTGCTTGTGAGAAAAATCTGGTCCACCATATGTTTTATTGAAACATGTCCACTTTCTTTCTTATTTTTTTTTTTTAATGTTTAGGTTTAGAAATAGATGTTTTGGACTTCAGTTTTGCAGTCCTTTGTAGCGTGTGTGGGTGGGTCGGTGGGGGTTGATCTTTTGTTTTATTTTTATCTTCTCTTTTTTTCCCTTTCTCTTCCTCTTGCCTCTTCTATCCTCAGCTCTCTTTCTCTAGAAAGGACTTCCTTCCATGAGCTCAAACTCACATCACTCTAATGGTGATTTTAACCTTGAAGGCTTTAGGGAAAATGTAAGTGAAGCCACTGAGCCAGTGTGTGAGTTGGTTCAGTTCAAAGCTGTTCGTATCCTTCTGCCCCTTGAGGCCTGCGTCTCACCATGTGCCACAGCCCTTGCAATGACAGAGTTTTTCTCAGGCTCTTTCCATAAGGTGGGGACTCTGGCTTTGCTAAGAAAAGCAAACTTCAGCATTCAAACACCACACTATCACGTTCAAACTCTTTTTAACGTGGGAGGAGTTGACCTCTTGGCTTCCATTGTCTGTTTCTGGATATGAACCCCCATGCACCCCACTGTACCAGTTCTTCACTGTGTTTCATTTCTTGGCAAGAGCAGTTTATCTTGTGTTGGAGCTAGTCATGTCTTTTGTTTTTAATATTTTATCCATCCTCTGTGTTTCCTGGGAGCTGAAGGGGCTATCAAAATGTTAATCTCCAAATTGTCTGGAATTTGAGTTTAAGTCATGCTTTTAAAAAAGGAAATTTCATCCTCACTTAGGTACCAGATCTTATGAACTTCTTCAAAGAGATCTCTTCAGGAACAAAAACGGAAGAAAGAGTAGAAAAGACAAGAATAAACACATGTCTGTTCACGTTAACTACCTCGAAAGATGATATAGGAAAAAGGAAATGTTCTCAATTTTAAAAGTCATTATTGTCAGAAACGTTTTCTAATGATAATACTTGGAACATCCTGCAATAAGCAGAGAATATTAAGTGGCTATGATTCCTGATTTTTGAAATATTTGATTATGAGAAATGTCACCCTTTGGACCTGCTTTAAGGAGCATCTTCTGGGTAGTGGTCATCCAAGATGTAATCTGAACGATGAAAAGCACTAATGATAAAAGCACCCAGCTGGACTGTTTCTTGCCCACTTGAATAGAGGTGAGGTGGGCAGTGTGTAAACACCCTCTTAGTGTTTTACGTGCAGGGAAATGTCAGGGTGCCAGGGAGGGACATGAGGATGCATAGACATACACTGATTACTGTGTTGGTTCACTGAAGACATTCTACTTATACCTCACAATGAAAGTATGGTCTGATAAAGTCTTAATGTATTTTATACATTCTCTCTCATGGTAAAGCATTTCAGAAAACTATTCTACTGCCAAATGATTTATGCAGGTCCATGCCGTGGGTTAAGGAGTGCAGCAGACTGTGTCAGGCCACAGACATTTTATTCCTGACTCTGCCCCTAATGAGCTGTGTGACTGTGGCCAAATCAGTAAAATTTGAGGAGGCTGTTTTTCTCATTCATAAAATTCGTGTACATTGGATTTTATGATTATCAATTTTTTTTCCAGCTATAAAATTCTTTTTTCACGGTCTTATGCCCACACTTAATATTATGTGTCAGCATAAATAACAGTGAAAAATCACTGTTCCCCAATTTTTGTCTGAAGGGTTATTTGGATCGGAGATTCCTGGGCTCACAGAGGACCCTGGGGGTCGTGTGAGAGAGAAGGTGGTAGAGGAGACGGTCTCAGCAGACAAGCTTTCCATCTCCCTCATTGGTTTCTTACAGGCAGCTAGCTTCTACCTGTTTTGATCTAGCTCCTCCCTCTTTTGAACTTACTGAGCATCTTATCTTATCTCACCTTACCTTACTCTGTCTTATCTTATCTTATCTCATTGTATCTTATCTTATCTCAGTCTCCCTCAATTATGTTGGGGTAGAGTGCCATAGCCTCATAGCTCACAATAATGTCCAATTCTTGAGCTCAAGAGTATTGAGCTTTTTAAAAATGTTATTTGAAGCAAGCTTTTTTTGGGGGGGGGGCAGTTAAAAACCACAAACACTATTGATCAAAGCTGTTTGGCCAGGAGTAGACCAGAGTAATTCTACACTGGATGCTTTTCTACTAAAAAATGAAAAAAAGGGCAGCACCTGTCACTCAAAGGAGTAGGGTGCTGGCCCCATATGCCGGAGGTCACAGGTTCAAATTCAGCCCCAGCCAAAAACTGCAAAACAAACAAACAAACACAATAAAAAATGAAAAAAAAAAAAAAACGAAAGTGGATGTTTTGTTCATACCTGATTGAATAAGTGAATTATACATTTTGATTTTGTGATAGAAGATTATGGAGGGATGCATTTCATATGTTTCAGGAGATTTTACATGATTCATTTATCCTGTTTTTAATGGATTACACCAGTTTTCAAAATAATTTAATGCAGAAATAAACTGGCTTGGATCACATAAAATTAATTACATTTACATGCAAAAAGAAAGTTTCCAAAAATGTGAAAATCTGTATCAGACTATTGTCAAATTACATACATTTTATTGAAAGGTTTCATATTTATTTCAATATTCTCTTTTTAAGGTTCTGTTGTATTTTACTTAGTTTAGACAATATCATGGTTACTCATCAAACAGAACCCTACTTTTGAGATTTTTGTTTCATTAGCTTATAAAATGGGGATTAAGGTATATCATTCGAACAATTAAGTTGTTTAAGTCATTTTTATATCCATGTTACAAGGTTTAAAATATTTAACTCAGTTTTGGGCACATAGACAGTAAAGCCATTATTGCAATAGGTATTTTACCTAAGAATACAAACTTCAGTTCAAACCTGTTTTTCAAAGAGCTATGTGTTTTGGATAATACTAATCCTTAAAGATAAAAGGTATGTAGCTAAATGAATTTAGAAAAGTGTTCAATAACGTTTTCCCTTTCTGGAGATTTAGCGTAGCCTTTTAGAAGTTCTGAGAAATTTTGAGGTAAGGGGTTAACTGTATTTAACCAAGAATTTTCCAAAGCTATTTGAGCACAGATCTCTCATAAAAATAACTTCCATTACATTTCTTACAGAAATTTCTGCAGAACACATTTTTAAAAATACAGCTTCTAATAAAAAGAGTTTATTGCATAAAATCAAAACAAAATATGAGATTCATATCCTGGCCCCCACTCACACGCTATTTCATTTGAACTTTACTGCCTTCTGGAAGGTGGGATAGGAAGAGATCATTCTGGCTGTTTCACCATAAGGAAGCAGGCTGATGTTTTCTGACAATGGAAAAAGTTACACAGCTTCTAAGCAGTAGACCTAGGATTTACAACCAGGTGTTCTAACATCCAGGCCAGGACTTTCCCAGCTCAACCTTTGCTTTCCCTCTAAAAATGTTAGTCCATTTAACACGCTCTGAAAATTTTCTTTTTTTTTTTGAGACAGAGCCTCAAGCCGTCCCCCTGGCTAGAGTGCCATGGCATTACAGCTCACAGCAACCTCCAACTCCTGGGCTCAAGCGAGTCTCTTGCCTCCGCCTCCCAAGTAGCTGGGACCACAGGTGCCCACCACAACGTCCGGCTATTTTTTGGTTGCAGCCGTCATTGTTGTTTGGCGGGTCCGGGCTGGGGATTCGAACCCGCCACCTTATGTGTACGTGGCTGGCGCCTTAGCCGGTTGAGCTATAGGCACCGAGCCAGAAGCACGATTTTTATTAAAATATTATAAAAACCCAAATATCTGAAAAGTTTAAAAATATTAATTTACATTTGTCATATATTTAGCAATGGCATGAAACCAAGAAAACATTCAATTGTGCCTAATTATAACACTAATATGAATAAATGTTAAGAAGAGAAACCTGACACTAAAAGACAATCTACGAATTCTAAATACAGCATGGAAGAAAAAGAAGCCTAATATAAACTGCTCTTGTTTTTTGTTTTGGTAATTTTTTAAAAAAATTAACTACAATAAACTTCTTTTATAGGATTATAAAAGAACCTATCTTGCTCAACTGAAAAGCAAAGTGAAAAGCTTTGTTAGGGACTATTATGATAAAACAAAAAGTGCTCTTTAAAATACCAAATCAGAGGAACATACCTAGTCTCACTTAGGACTGCTTTAAATTAAGGACTGCCAGATGTATGACCTGATTAAATCCAATTCATGGTTTTAAATTTTGAAGCATAAGAAAAGAATAGTGAGAATTTGGCACCACAGGAAGCAGGACACTACAGTCACAGACTCAAGGGCTGGCATTTTCACTGTAAAGCCACACCCAGAACTCAATTTGGCCAGAGAGACTGGGGTTCCTGCCATTCCCACATCTGAACTTTCTGGCCACACATGTCAGGTGGCACGTTATTTTACCCACATTTCTAAATAGTGGTACCCATAAAAGATTTAGAGAGCTAGAGGGGGGTTTTACCTCAAGATCGCCTTTGGTAATTGATTCTTCTTCAACCCGGAACTGAAGGTCCTCAACTTTCCTATGGAATAAAACCAAAACAAAGCACTTAAGAAAGTAAATTAAGCCTTTTGGCTAGAGACGCCATCTTCCAGTAATTCACCAAAATGACAACACAAAGGGAAAGAGGAGAGGCACCCGATACATATTTTCTAGGCTTGGAGTTGTTCCTTTGGCCACATATATGCAAATCTCTAAGAAAAGTGATATTGTAGACATCGAGGGAATGGGCACTGTTCAAAAAGGCATGCCACACAAATGTTACCATGGCAAAACTGGAAGAGTCTACAATGTTACCCAGCATGCTGTTGGCATCATTGTAAACAAACTAGTTAAGGGCAAAATTCTTGCCAAGAGGATTAATGTTCATATTAAGCATATTAAGCACTCTAAGAGCCGAGATAGCTTCCTGAAACGTGTGAAGGAAAATGATCAGAAAAAGAAGGAACCCAAAGAGAAAGGTACCTGGGTTCAACTGAAGCACCAGCCTACTTCATCCAGAGAAGCCCACTTTGTGAGAACCAATGGAAAGGAGCCTGAGCTCCTAGAACCCATTCCCTATGAATTCATGGCATAATAAGCATACGACATAGCACACAGGAGTACCAGTGGACCCATGTTTTTAGGTATTAGAACCTATTTATTCCCCATGAGCTCATGGCATAATAGGTGTACAGCATAGCACACAGGATAACCAATAGATCCCATGTAA
>CAUYTI010088678.1:0-12288 GCA_963575145.1 Galago senegalensis | reverse complement strand
CCATTTGTCCCACATCCCGTGGCATTTTAAAAAGTCCCGATTTTTGGAAAGAGTGCACGAAAGGGCGGGAGAACAAGAAGGAAATATCCGGTTTTCGGCTACCATGTGGCTAATTCGCCAGGATATGAGTTTTATATTATTCTTATTAATTTTATAATGTAAAACTTTAATAATAACAAATAATTGTTGAGAACTGATTCCCGAGAACTGCTTGTCAAAGTTCACATTGTTGATCAGTTGTTAGAATTCCACTACCATTGTTTGGACTTAAAGAACGATGGCATTTTTTGGCATTGGCAACTTTGAAAACATTTTGTAACTGTCTCTCAGAGGATACACATCATACTGGGTGCTAGTGCTAGTTAAACAAGTGCTAATGCTAGTTAAATAAATCAGCTATTCAGATAATTTAGGTAAGTCAGTTATTTATTTATTTCATGAATTTAGCAGACAGAACTTGTATTATTTATATTTTACAGTGGCGGCAAAAAGCCTAGCACTGGCCTTGAAAGTGACACTTATGACTTACAAGGTATCATTATTAAAAATATATATTGATAAGGAAAAGGTTAAATCTTGGACATCAGCAAAAATCACAATAGAGAACAAATGGTTAGAAATATTTCATCATTTTTTAAAAAAACCATGTTCCATACAATAATGCACTAAAAATTGTGGGATATGTGCTGTCCTTCCCAGGAACTAATGCTGCAACTGAACGCATTTTTTCTATGGTAAATAAAGTGTGGACATCAGAAAAATCACAATTAAGTGTTGAGACTTTGAAATCCATTTTATGTATGAAATATAATTTCACAAATTCTTGTGAAAAATGTCATGACCTTTTAAACAATGACAGCAATCTACTAAAAAAAAATTCGCTCAAATGAGAAATATGCCAAAGAATAAAATACTATATATAATTTTTTAATGTATTATATTTGTAAATTGTACTTATGTTGAAATTAAAAAATATATATTACAATACTATTTTTGCGTTCTATAAAAATTTTTGTTGCTGCATATAGACCAAATTTTTAATTAAGAAATCCTCCCCCATCAATGGTGTCCCGCTTTACCAACGTTAGAATCTGGTCACCTTAACCTATGGTCTCAGCTAGAGGGGATGTCCTCAGGGCTCTGACTTCACAAAGGCAGAAATAATAAACTAAGCATCAAAACACAGAGAGTTATAGAAGTTTGACCACCCAGCTCATCTCCACTGGCAGCTCTGAGCAGCTCTCCCTATACTTACCTTACCCCGGGCCCAGTCGGGGAGGACATTTAGCTGCTTTGCTTTTTGTTTTATCATTATCTTTCCCCCCTTCATCCATGACATGTGTGACATTTTGCTGATGACCAAATAAATGTCTCAGATTTCCAAATGCAAATAGATTTTAAAGAGTAAAATTTACATCACATCAAGGCGTGTTGAGGACTACCTACAGTATCATTGTGGTCCCAGCCCTGTTAGGAGCTGGGCTGCACAGCAGGGGAGCAGTGGGCAGGCCAGTGAGTGAATCTCCGTCTGTATTTACAGCCACTCCCCAGCACAGGCACCACCACCTGAGCTCTGCCTCCTGTCAGACCCATGGCATCAGATTCTCATAGAAGCATGAACTGTAAACAGTGTGTGTGAGGGATCCAGGTTGCTGGAGAATCTAATGAGAATCTAATGAGATCATAATAATCTTATGAGAATCTAATGCCTGATGTTTTGAGGTGGAGCTGAGGACACCCCCAAGTGGGACTGTCTAGTTGCAGGAAAATAAGCTCAGGGCTCCCACTGATTCTGCAGCACAGTGAGGTATACAATATTTCACTATACAGTATATCACAATGTAACAATAACAGAAAGAAAGCTGGGCACCCTGGCTCATGCCTGTAATCCTAGCACTTTAGAAGGCCGAGGAGGAGGAGTGCCTGAGCTCAGGTGTTCAAGACTGGCCTGAGCAAGAGCAGAGACTCTGTCTCTAAAAAGTAGCCAGGCACTGTGGTGAGGGCCTATAGTCCCAGCTACTTAAGAGACGGAGAACTCTTGGGTTCTTGCTTGAACCCAAGTTTGAAGTTACTGTGAGCTACAATGGCATAGCACTCTACCCAGAGGGACAAAGTGAGATTCTGTCTCAAAAGAAAAAAGAAATGGAGTCTCTGCACC
Organism: Galago senegalensis; assembly: GCA_963575145.1. Lineage (NCBI taxonomy): Eukaryota > Metazoa > Chordata > Mammalia > Primates > Galagidae > Galago > Galago senegalensis. The sequence goes on along the minus strand of CAUYTI010088678.1, from coordinate 10,130 downwards.
TGTAGCTCAGTGGCTAAGGTACCAGCCACATACACCGGAGCTGGCGGATTCGAACCCGGCCTGGGCCTGCCAAACAACAACGACAACTACAACCAAAAATATAGCCAGGCATTATAGCGGGCACCTGTAGTCCTGGCTACTTGGGAGGCTGAAGTAAGAGAATCGCTTAAGCCCAGGAGTTTGATGTTGCTGTGAGCTGTGATGCCACAGCACTCTACCCAGGGCAACAGTTTGAGACTCTGTCTCAAAAGAAAAAAGAAATGTGTTTGTGCACAATAAATGTAATGTGTTTGAATCATCCCAAAACTATCTTCCTGCCCCATCCTTGGTTCACTGAAAACTTGTGATCCATGAAACTAGTCTCTGGTGGCAAGACAGTTGGGGACTCTGCTATAGTACCAGATATAACCAATACTGATGGTGGTTAATTGTTACTTATTTTTAAGTCAGAAGAAAGTTCTTACAAAATTAATAATTTTAATTGTAGCAGCAAGTATTCTCATAATATAGAAAAGGGCATGAACTTGCTGATTTCAGAATTACTTCATAGAGCCCTTTCTTTTTAGATACCTAATTGAGGATTGGTATAATTTCAGTAAAATATCTTTACTGGCCTAAAGATATCATTTTTTTTTAAATTTCAGATCATAGGAGTACAGTCAGGTCACAGTGTCAGCATCTGTCAGGTGGAGTTGGAGCAGGCCCCACCCCTGCACAGTGTCCCCCGTGGGCAGGCCCCACCCCTGCACAGTGTCCCCGTGGGCAGGCCCCGCCAACCCTCCAGATTCAACTGAGTTTTTCTATCATGTGAGCACGTTGTTGTTGACCTGCTGGTTTCAAATTAGTATTAAGATAAAATGTCGGGCAGTGCTTGTGGCTCAGTGAGTAGGGCGCCAGCCCCATATACCAGGGGTGGTAGGTTCAAACCTGGCCCCAGCCAAACTGCAACAACAACAAAAAAATAGCTGGGTGTTGTGGCAGGCGCCTGTAGTCCCAGCTATCCGGGAGGCTGAGGCAAGAGAATTGCCTAAGCTTAAGAGCTGGAGGTTGCTGTGAACTGTGACACCATGGCACTCTACGGAGGGTGACAAAGTGAGACTGTTTCAAAAAAGATAAAATGTCTTAGATGAAATATCTTGAACTTCAAATTTCAAAGAAGGCAGCATTGTCATGAAATAGCATCTGACTTTATTCCTTATTAAATGCTATGAAATATTTCTGTAAAACTAGCAGGAAGACATTTTCACATAATTGGGATAACTTGTTGCTTTAAATGTTACCTGGCCTAGTTGGAAGGCAGTAGAGACTGCTATAAAATGCAACCTTTTGGTTTTATTTTAACTAGGATTTTTAAAGTTATTCTATCATTTAAAAGTCTTTGAGAGGCTTAGAACTAAGAATAGAAAAAATTAAAAAATTAAATTTCGAATAAGAACAATTTCCTTAATTCCTTCTTTCTTGGTTTTGGGTTGGTCTAAAGTACCATTAGGCTCTTTAGAAGTTTTGATGGACTGTAACTGTGGATCCTGGTTACTTTATCATGTGAGGCCCATTATTTGAATATGGGGGAAAATAATTTAGCAATTTCTTATAATCTTGCTAACATGTAAAGTTTGCCATTCAAGCATATAAGAGTGATCTCCACCCTTTCAGCAAAGTGTATTTGAATTCATACTATTTCTGTTTTATAACAGTTTTGAAATCACACTCCATGCCACGCCTGTCACATTATTTTTAGATGTGGGAACATAACTCTCACCCAACAGCGACTGCCATGTACTTTGGTACATACATGTCACTAGATCATTCTTTTCACATTAAACATATATTTTTGTTTTTGAGACACAGCGTCAAGCTGTCCCCCTGGGTAGAGTGCCATGGCATCACAGCTCACAACAACCTCCAACTCCTGGGCTCAAGTGAGTCTCCTGCCTCTCCCTCCCAAGTAGCTGGGACTACAGGCACCTGCCACAACGCCCGGCTATTTTTTTGGTTGCAGCCATCATTGTTGTTTGGCAGGCCCGGGCTGGATTAGAACCCGCCACCTTAGGTGTATGTGGCTGACGCATTAGCCACTTGAGCCACAGGTGCCGAGCCTAAACATATTTTTTTAAATAGGCTTTATCACGTCCAGGTAGAGAGGGTAGGGTTTCCCTAGCAGGATCCTGGGGGCAGGAGCTTCCTTCGTATGCAGGGAGTGAGTGTCTTGACTAGGACAAAGCCCAGCAGGCAGTAGAAGCATCAGTGTGAAAATACTTGGAGAAATATAGGATGCAATTGAAATGTGTGACATGAGGGACACCCTGAGAGACGGGCAGAGGACAGGAGCCCCAGGGCAGGGCCATGCCGGACAACATGGAAGGACGCTCTGGCAGGATGCGTCACACTGGCTGAGTATCACCCTGGGTGAGCATCACCCTGGGCGAGCATTGAGAGGAGCAGCCACTCAGGGAGGGGCTGCCTGGGGCCGGGGAGACCAGCGAGACAGGGGCCAGGTCCCACGCTTCAGCTACCATGATTACAAAGGAGGTAACACTGTGGTAGTGCCCACAACATATCACTAATAATGTATTAACAGTTGCACTTATAAAATTATCAGAAAAAATTCAAGCTTGCTGCTAAGTAAAGGAAGATGTATGAAGCTTTGCTGGACCCTGCCCTGTCCCCTGCCTGTACAGGGGTGGGTGGATGCCACTCAGGCAGGGTCTGGCCGCTGAGCGCTGGTTCTCACAGGGTGTCGCAGGTGAGGTCTGCTCGTTTTAAGGTGTCGCTCCAGGGGAAACCGGGCCCTGGGGCAGGGGTGTGAGACACTGTTCCCAAGGGGTGAGTGTGGCCCGCACTGGGCAGCAGGAGATTAGCTCCTCCTGGTTACTAAAGTCATCCTAGATGGGGCAGAAGCACTATCTTCTCCCTTAGATAAGGATGTGTGAGCATTTGGCTGGAACCAGCTTACATTTAATTTAAAACTCAAGATCAAGATTCAAGTTCTCCTATTACTGAAGCTGAGTGGTGCTGTGTGTGCCCTGCTGCCCAGGGTGGCTGACACGCCCTCATATCCCGGGGGTTTGCAGCACTCACCAGTTTGGAAGTGCCCACTTTGAAGCAGTGCTGATGGACCGTCCAGGAGGAAGCGTCGTACACAATCACTCTGCCGTTGTCCAGGGCGCACCACAGTTTGGGGTGAGCATCTTCGACTTTCTCTGCTGGATCAAGGTGCCCTAAAGAACAATCAACCCCCAAACATCTGAAGGAGCAGCATTTTTTTTTCTTGAGACAGAATCTCACTGTACTGCCCAGGTAGAGTCCACCTACCTGGGACTGTAGGTGGACCGTATCAGCCTAGCTCATGGCAACCTCAAACTCCTGGGCTAGAGCAATTCTCCTGCCTCAGCCTCCCGAGTAGCTGGGACTACAGGCGCCCACCACAATACCTGGCTAGTTTTTCTATTTTTAGTAGAGTCTCGCTCTTGCTTGGGCTGGTCTCAAACTCCTGAACTCAAACAATGCTCCCACCTCAGCCTTCTAGAGTGCTGGGATCACAGGAGGAGTAGCTTTGGGTGAGTCAGCAGGTGACTCTTGCCATTCCTGAGGTGTTCACTGAGTCTCTCGTGCTAGGTGCTGGAAACCAAGACAAGCGTACCTGACCCTGCCCACCTCCTGCAACTCAGACAGACAAGATCAGAGCCAGGGCACCTAGGGGGCACAGGAGAGGAGAAAGGAGCCCAGGCACAGAAGTGGGTAGTTGGAGAGACCACTGCAGAGCCCTGGAGCTTCCACAGCTCACACCGGCACCCAGAGTGCAGCAGAACCCAGCTCCACACCTTCCCCAACACTTGGTGGTGTCAATCCGTTTAATCGCGTCCATGCTAAGTGTGTTGATTCTGCTCTTTAACTGTGATTTCATTTGTATTTCCATAATTGCTAATGAGGCTGATGCTTTAATTAGCTCATTGAATATCCTCTTTTGTGAAGCATCTACACCTCTTGCCAATTTTTGATTGGGTTGTCTCATTCTCCCTAATTTGTAGTTGTTCTTTATTCTTTTTTCTTTCTTTTTTTTTTTCTTTTGAGGCAGTCTCATTCTGTCACCCAGCCTAGAGTGTCATGGTGTCAGCCTACCTCACAGCAACCTTGGATCCCTGGATTTAACCAATCATCTTTCCTGCCTCAGCCTCCCAAGTAGCTGGAACTACAGGCACCCATCACAACACCTGGCTAGTTTTTCTATTTTTAGTAGAGAGTCTTGCTCTTGCTCAGGCTGGTCTCAAACTCCTGAGCTCAAGCAATTCTCCCACCTCAGCCTTCCAGAGTACTGGGATTACAGATGTGAGCCACCAAACCTGCCTACTCTGTTATTCTTTTTGTTGTTGCTGAGATGGGGTCTTGCTATGTTGCCCAGGCTGGAGTACAGTGGTGCAATCAAAGGGTACCACAGCCTCGAACTCCTGGGCTCAAGTGATCCTCCTGCCTCTGCCTCCCAAGTAGCTGGGACTACAGGTGCCACCACCCTGCCAGGTTAGCCTTCCTATTCTTGATCTAAAATGCTGACTAATTCGGTTGTGCTGCAAACATCTTCTCCCACTCTGTAACTTGCACTTTCACTCTATTAAAAGCATCTTTCTAAAATCATTATTTTTACTGTAGTCAAATTCCTCAGTCCTTTCCTTTAGGGTAGTTGTTTTATGTCAAGGGGTAATGAATACGTTCTCCCCTAATGTCCTCTAGAAGTGTGTTTGCTTTAGTTATTTATGTGTTTGCTTTTACCATTCACACTTAGATCTCGCCGCCTTGGAAGTGAGCACTGTGGGCAGGCAGAGGCACTCAGTCCCACCTTTCCTACATGGAAACAGCGTCCACCTCAGCCAAGAATGTGGCCTTGCCTGCCCAGCCTGCTCTGCCTGCGGGGCAAAGTCAGCAAGTGCACCTCTGCCGGGCTTTCTGGGGGCGCTGACTGCCCTGGCTGGCCAGCTTCCTTGGAGAGACACTGCCCCCGAGACATACTCTCCACCCAGTCCAGGCCTCTGGTTAGCTCTTCTAACTCCCGGGGAGTCCTCTGGTGTTGTGATGCAAGGCCAGGGCTAACCTGGGCCCTTCTTGGGGGTCTTGACTGTGGGTTTTGTCCCTCAGTCCCACACAGCCAGCAAAGGCTGAGGCTACTCGCTCTCAGTCACCTCCTTGGAAGTGGCAGCTGCTTTGTGGGAAAAGCAGCCTCTTTATTCTTCCGGATGTTTTCACACTGCCTCCAAGCCTTACTGATGAGGTAGATTTGCTACCATCAGCTGCTACAGAGTGTGAGGACTGTGAGGCAGGTGCTGGCCTGTCCCAATCTCTCCCGGGCTCCCTGCCAAATATGCACTTTGCCTCAAAAAGCAAAGAAGGGCGAGGCACGGGCCTTGAACCTGTAGTCCTGGCACTCCGGGAGGCCGAGGCAGGAGGATGGCTGGAGCCCAGCAGTTGGAGGCTTCAGTGAGCAGTGGCTGTGCTGCTGTGCTCCAGCCCGGGTGACAGAAGCAGGACCTTCCCCTGTTTATGCCACGATGCGATGGTGTCTCCTCTGACTTCAGGGCTGACCTTGGACCCAAATCTAAATTTATCACATTGCTTTTTAAAATACCAGCAATGAACAGTTAAGCAATCTCTTTACCTGGCGTGTACAGTAAGACGTCGATGGCCTGCGGGGCTGTCTCCCCAGCTGAAGGATTGATTTTGTGCTTCAGTGTTTCCGAGGTTGTCTTTGGGACTGCCATGGGCACTGAAAGACAGACATTGTGAGCGCTCCAGTCCCGTCCCAGGCACACGGCGCTAATGCTGTCACAGCCTCATAAATCAGTCCTCTTCAGAACACCACTTTGTGGGGAACCTTCACAACTTGTGAATTGGAGGGCTGGCAGGAAAGCCCCCCACACTTCTCTAGGCCTCCTGCCACCCTCTCTTCAGCACTAAGCCACCTACCTTGACCTTCACCCACACCCAACCACCTGGAAGGGCAGAGGCTCAAAACACTTCTCATAAGGATGCATTTCCAGAGCCCCAGGCATGGCCTTGCACCCTCAGAACATTTGGGGCTGTATCATTCTCTGCCCCCCGACCCGGGGGTGGTAGCTTCATCCTGCACACCGTGGGGTGTGAGCAATGTCCCCAATCTCTGCTCACTAGATGCTGAGAACACTTCCCCCCCCCCACACACACACACAAATATCTCCAACCATCACCAAATGCTCCCCAGAGGTGGGGGGCAAAATCACCCCCAGGTAAAAACCACCATACCTGAGGGTGGCCTTTCCATTCCTCTCTTGCAGTAAAATCTAGCAATGTTCCCAGACGAAACCTCAATGGCCCAGGACAGGATTCCCTGGGACCAGACTTCTGTGGTGTGGCCCCTCTGGCGACCTCTGGGTGCTGCAGGGTCGCCCCACTGCCCTCACTGCAGTCTGCCCATTAACGGCCCCCCACTCCCCTGTCCCTGCATCTTGTTACACTCACACGACCAAGTGAGACTGATCCCCATTTTACAAAGAGAAAGATGAGAAAACTGAAATCGATCTGTGGTGGCAACTTCAGGTCACACTGTGAGCAGGGGGCGGACAGGACCACACGAGGCCTGGTGGCTGCATAAAAACGCAGTGGGAGCTGATGGGCTTCTTTATCAACGACTCGAGCCGCCAGGACTCTGTATTTAGTTTTGTGCATTTTTAGACCTTCTGTCATGAGTTGACCATAGGTATAAAATTAGTTTCAGGACACGTGTCACGTAACTTCAGACTGACACACAGGCCCCTGAGCTTGGACGCCTCCTCCTTTGCCGTCACAACAGGGGGGCAATGACTGAGGGGGAGCTGTCATTTCCCAGTGTTACCTCTGCAACTCTGAAAATTATTTACAGAGGAGTTAGAAGACTTTTCTGGAAACCCTGCACAAAGATTAGGTATAAGTTTGGAGCAACATCAATAGCTGGAGTGTGGGGTTTATTTGACTTTGCTCCTAAGCAAGGAAAGTGAAGGGCGATTGATGTCTGGTTCTGGGACTGTGGACCAAAAGTGCCCCGGGTCACCCCAGCAGGTCTGTGGCGACCTAGACACCCTGAGCATCCAGCTTCCGTAGTTTGAGGTCCCCTGGGTCCCATGAGAGAAGGACGCTGTGGCCAGGAAGTTAGCAGGGTTCCCCCAGGTCATGACAGACATCACAAACAGGGTAACACGCGCCAAAGTGAACACACACACCCCTGAGGTTTGTTTCTCCTAATTCTGGGACCACCTGTTAAAAAGCCAGAGTCCCCTAGGTATCTGCCTAAGCAGAGAGAGAGTGGCATCCTCATGGAGACGTGGGCATGCGCGCTCACAGCCGCGTCACTCACGCCAGCCCAAACGTCCAACCGATAGACAATAAAACGTACTGTGTCCAAGCACTGTATGTTACTTAGTCATTAAAAAACTAGAAAATCCTAGACTTGAAAATCACCTTTTTTGAGGGACCCCAAACTCTGTATGTGAGAGTTGGATGCAACCCTGAAGCAAGGGGACTGCACCCTCCTGTCTAGGGAGACTGAGCAGCTCGAGAAAACAGAGATCTGGACATGGGGCCTCTCCTCCCTCATGAGTGGGGAAGTCTACCAGCCAGCAGGCCAGCCATGCACAGGCCTGCTTCCCAGTGGTGTGTCCTGCCTGCAGGCGGCCAAGACCAGCTCTGACCGGCCCAGAGATTGCACGAACCACCAGATCATTCCATGGGTTTCTGTTCCACTTACTTCACCAGAGGAAATTCTACCATCTGCAACTAGGAATCACAACAAACCCCTCACGACATACCCTGGAGGGTCACCAGACACCCAAGTTACGAGGTGCCCCAACATGCCTCATAAGCAAAGAGCTCTGAGGTCCACAGCTAAGTAAAAAGAAGGAAAGATGCAGAAAACGTGTGGTCTTCAAACACAAATTGCAAAGTATAAAAGAAAAAATTAGGAAGTTTGGGATCAGTTCTAATATAACAAATATCAAGCAGATAAAACCACTGGTGACATTATCACGGCGGATGCATGCCCATCTTACGTTCATTCTTCAACTTGTCGAAGTAAGATAACTTGGAGGCAGCGTAAATAGCCCCTTGGGAGTGCAGGGTGCCGACCACAGCGTCCATCAGCAGCACGTTGGTCACCGCTTGCTGGATGTACTGAGGGTCCTGGGACAGAAACAGGTGCATTTCAACACAAGAATAATCGCTACAATCAGTGAATTAGTCACCTTGTCACATGGCCTAAAACAATAATTCTAAAATTGCATTTTTCAAAGCAATGTGAAGAGTTTAAGTGAACGATGAGTTTGGATTATGTGACATCATTGTTTTTTTGCTTAGTGACATCAATTGTTTATACCAGGGCTTGGCAAACATTGTCTATACAGGCAAGGGAGTAAACATTTCAGGCTTGGTGGGCCATAAAATCTCTCAGTGACAACTCCACGGTGCCTGCCATGGCAGCACGGAGGCAGCTGTGAACATCGGTAGAGGAACAGGCACTACTGTGTGCCAGTAAAACTTAACTTACAGAAAAGGTCCTCCACCAACCCCCTGGCATAGTTTGTGCTCGTTTATGCTAACTGCAAAAATTACAGAACACGGGTGGTGCCTGTGCCTCAGTAAGCCGGGCGCCAGCCCCATATACCAAGAGTGGTGGGTTCAAACCCGGCCAAACTGCAACAAAAAAACAGGCACTGCAGCGGGTGCCTGTAGTCCCAGCTACTTGGGAGGCTGAGGCAAGAGAATCACCTAAGCCCAAGAGCTGGCGGTTGCTGTGAGCTATGATGCCACGGCACTCTACTGAGGGTTACAAAGTAAGACTCTGTCTCTTAAAAAAATAAAATAATATAAAATAAGAAAAAATCACAGAACACTGGAACCTCAGGAAGGGCCAGAGCCCTGCCCCTGTGACCAGTAACATCTTGTCAGGGATGGCGGCTCTCCTGACACTGGGTGACGGCCTGCACTCCCTGCATGGAGATTATGGCGGTGCCATCGTGCCTGGCATTTCTCTGATGACTCATGGTGCTACACGTCTCTGTAACCTTGTGGGCTGTGTGGGTCACCGTTCGCAGTCTCTGCTGTTTGTCTTGCCATTCAGGCAGCATGTGGACTTTCACAAAGTACCTCTGCCCAGGGTGTCCATCACTGCGGGACGCCCATCAATTTGTTGCAAATTGTAAATCAGCACATAAACCCTGTTGGAGGAGTCCAGTGCTGGCCTTGCCAAGTACTGGAGGCTCAGAACAGGGTGTACCCAGAAGGCCTGACCTGCAGAGGGGACAAGGTCAGCACAGCGCAGCTCCCAGCCCTCCACCTGCTGGGACACCGCTGTGGGGTGTGGGGAGATGGGTAAGAAAATGCAGGGCAGCACTGCCCACGGCCCCAGAACCCGACCAGCATCTGCGTTTCCTTATCACGGCCTTCCCAGGGCCACACCTTCTGCTGGGTCATGAAAACCACAACCTGTTCAGTGCCTCCTGCCGGGACCTCATCTAACCAACTTATTCTACTTGGAGGACCGAGGCTGGATCCACTGAGCTGACAGATAAGCACTGTGTCCGGGCTTGAGAAAGGGCAGGGGAAACGCCACTTGTGGTCAGACCTTGTGGTCATCGGCCAGCTTCTTCCCTGCCCACATCTCCTTCACCATCAGGTGCCAAAGGTCACACTCTGATTTAAGGTTAGCTTCAAAGACTTCTTTCTTGGACACCATTTTAATTTTCAGAGTGGGTATTCTCCGAAGCAGAAAAGCGACTGTGGTACTTTTGACTTCCTACAGAGGGACAGAAAGAAAAGAGAATTAAGTAGAATCATATGCAAAGAACATGTGGATTAATGAGAAGAAAAAGCAAAAGAAGGGTGCAGGGGCTCACACCTATAACCCCAGCTTTCTGGGAGGCCGGGTGCAGGGGCTCATGCCTATAATCCCAGCTCTCGGGGAGGCAGGTGCAGGGGCTCATGTCTACAATCCCAGCACTCTGGGAGGCAGGTACAGGGGCTCATGCCTATAATCCCAGCACTCTGGGAGGCAGGTACAGGGGCTCATGCCTATAATCCCAGCACTCTGGGAGGCAGGTACAGGGGCTCATGTCTACAATCCCAGCTCTCTGGGAGGC
>CAUYTI010088677.1:0-15103 GCA_963575145.1 Galago senegalensis | reverse complement strand
CACTCAGTGACCACTCTTTGTGACCAGCCAGCAGAGATAGTTGAAGCCTATCTGCCTCAGGCACTCAATGGGAGCTGGAGAATATTCCACTTGGGCTCAATCTAAACCTGGAATTTTTTTTCTTGAAGTCGTAGTTTGCCTCAGTGGGGAAGACGTGCATTTATCTATCTCTTCTCTCAGCTCGGCTCCCCACCTTCAGCTTCGTTGGATTCTTCTGGCAGTTGTCTCTTCCCCTGAACTGAAGTTTATGTTGAAAGCTAGCTCTAGTCAGCTCTCATCCCCTATTCCTCCAAACTCTTATTGAATGTGAAAATTGTAGTTAGAGAATATAGGCAATCCGGGGATTTGGCAAAGTACAAAATACATTGAAACCAAGCAGATAAATAAACAGACTAAAATGCTACCAGACACACAAGCACACTGATGCCCTGACACTCAGAAACAAGTAAACAAACAAACAAAAAAGAAAACAAAACAACAGACAAACCAACCAACTAATGGACCAAAAAAGAAAGAAAGAAAAAAATAGTAATAATAACAGATAACCACAGAAATGTTGGACATAAAATGATAGAGCAAACAAGTAGCAAAACAAACGAACAAAGAAGAAGGAAAAAGTATATATATAATCAAAATAAAAAATAAAAAATTAAAAATTAAAAAAAGGGAAATGAGGGCACCGCTAAAAAAATTAATATTTTTTTCAATATATACAAACAAGTCCTTTTTTGAATACGGTGGGGTTCCAGTTTAAAAAATATATATAATTATGCTACAATATACTTTCTAGACAGCAGGTGGTGCTGTGAGTGGTCCTTGTGCTAAAACAAAAAAATAGAAAATAAAAAAAGAAAAAAAAGAGAGAGAAGAAAAAATATATATATAAAAGGAGAATCTTTCCTGGCAGGTTGCACAGATTCTCCCTACAACAGTTCTATCAAAGTGTTGGGCGTCTTGGATTAGCTTCAGATGCTGGATGGCTGGCTGCAGGTCGGATTGATTTCTCCACGCTTCTAGGAGAGCTGTTACGGAGATGCCATTTTTGGAATTTTACATTACATCTGGTTCCTGGCTGGCCGCCCACTCCTATTTGTCCTCCAAATTTGGGACACAAGTCCACACTTTGCCAGACTTTCACTCAACTCCTAATTTCCCCTTGAACAGAAAACCATTGTGGTCTTAGGGAAGAGCTGGGCACTCCTTGAGTGTTCCACATTCATTTATTTCTGATGGGGAAGGGGCCACAGCTGCCACCAATGCAGTGCGCTCAAAAGATTTTTCAGTCTTTCTAGGAAGGGAACTGATTCCCTGCACTCAACTCCTAATTTCCCCTCAAACAGGGAACTGTTGTGGTCTGAGGGAAAAGGGCTGGGTGCCCCTTGTGAGTTCTGCATTCAGTTTATTTCTGATGGAGGAGGGGTCGTGGCTACCACTGCCGCCACCACTGTGGTGTGCTCAAAAGATTTTTCAGTGTTTGTAGGAAGGGAACCAATTCCCCCTGCAGGTCCTCGCATCAGTGCAGCTCCACACAGACTTCCAAAATTACAGGATGGATTGGTTCCTAAGCAGAATCCCTTCCCCTCAAGTTTCTGTCTGAATGCCTGGATCCCTGACGCCCCAAACTGGGTCCAAATGTCTCCCATTTCTGGCTGTTAAATTCTGCTCGGGAATCCACGCCTCACCACACTCTCAGCGAAACACACAAACTCCCCCACAAATTGGGCACAGGAGCCCTTCGCGGGGGAGGGATTGGTTTCTGTCTCTCAGGATGCAAGCCATGGACCTGGAGCCACAGGTCGCAGATGGCGCTGTTTCAGCTGCTGCCCTGAGTTTTTTCTGGCTGACACCATAGTTCTGGACTACATTTCCAATCCAGTAATTCACCAGTATGCTGCTCACCCTGCTGTGCTTGTCCATGCCAGCACTCCACATGGAAGAGATCCATTTTCCCCACTCTCACCTGAAACCACCAGGAGGGTTGACTCAGGGATGCATCCCCTCTGCTATGTCTCCCAGAAGAACATTTTCGAATTCCATCTAAGTAAACATGAAGGAGGTACAGTCTTCATCGTTTTTAGGACTGCATTATATTCCATGATATACATATACCACAATTTATTAATCCATTCGTGGGTCGATGGGCATTTAGGCTTCTTCCATGACCTAGCAATTATGAATTGGGCTGCAATAAACATTCTGATACCAATATCTTTGTTGTAATTCGATTGTTGGTCTTCTGGATATATACCTAACAAAGGAATTGCAGGATCAAATGTCAGGTCTATTTTTAGTTCTCTCAGTGTTCTCCAGATGTCTTTACAAAAGGAACAAATTAATTTGCATTCCCACCAGCAGTGTAGAAGTGTTCCCTTTTCTCCACATCCACGCCAACACCTCTGGTTTTGGGATTTTGTGATATGGGATAATCTTACTGGGGTTAGGTGGTAACTCAAAGTAGTTTTGATTTGCATTTCTCTCATGATTAAGGATGGAGAGAATTTTTTCATATATCTGTAGGCCATCTGCCTATCTTCTTTAGAGAAATTTCTATTCAAGTCCCTTGCCCACTGTGAGATGGGATGGCTTTTTATTTCTTGCTAATACATTTAGGTTCTCTATGGATTCTGGTTATTAAACCTTTGTCAGAGACATAACCAGCAAATATCTTCTCCCGTTCCGAGGGCTGTCTATCCTCTTTATTTACTGTGTTCCTGGCTGTGCAGAAACTTTTTAGTTTGATCAGGTCCCAAAAGTGTATTTTTGACATTGCTTCAATTGCCCAAGGGGTCCTCCTCATAAAATGTTTGCCCAAGCCAATTTCTTCAAGTGTTTTGCCTATGCTTTCTTCTAGTATTTTCATATTTTTATGTCTTAAGTTTAAATCTTTAATCCAGTGAGAGTCTATCTTAGTTAATGGTGAAAGGTGTTGGGCTAGTTTCAGTCTTCTACAGGACGCCATCCAGTTAGCCCAGCACCATTTGTTAAATAGGGAATCTTTTCCCCACTCAATGTTTTTAATTGGCTTGTCAAAGACCAGCTAACAGTAGGTGGCTGGGATTATCTGTTGGTTCTCTATTCTGGTCCATACATCTACCTCTCTATTTTTGTGCCAGTACTATGCTGTTTTGATCACTATTGATTTATAGTATAGTCTGAGCTCTGGTAATATAATTCTTCCTGTTTTGTTTTTGTTCCTCAGTAATGTCTTTGGTATTCGAGGTGTTTTCTGATTCCATATAAAATGAAGTATTATTTTTTCTAGATCTTTAAAGTATGACAGTGGAGCTTTAATGGGGATTGCATTAAAATTATATATTGCTTTGGGTAGTATTGATATTTTAACAATGTTGATTCCTCCCAGCATGAGCACAGTATGTTTTTCCATTTGGTAAGATTTTCACCTATATATTTTCTTAGAGTTTCATAGTTCCCTTTATAGAGATCTTTCATGTCTTTTTTTTAGATAAACTCGCCAATATTTCATGTTCTTCGGCACTACTGTGAATGGAATAGAGTCCTTCACTGTTTTTTTTTTCTTTTTGCTTGGCTGCTGTTGGTGTATATAAAAGCTACTGAGTTATGAGTGTTAATTTTGTAACCTAAGCTGTTGCTGTATTCCTTGTTTACTTCTAAGAGTTTAGTGGTAGAGTCCCTGGTATCTTCCAGATATGCAATCATATTATCTGTGAAGAGTAAAAGTTTAATCTATTTTGACCCTATATGAATACCCTTACTCATTTTTTCTTCCCTGATTGCAATTGCTAAAATTTCCATTACAATGTTAAAGAGCAATGGAGACAATGGGCAACTTTGTCTCATTCCTGATCTGAGTGGAAATAATTTGAACTTAACTCCATTCAATACAATATTGGCTGTGGGTTTGCTGTAGATGGCCTCTATCAGTTTAAGAAATGTTCCTTCCATACCAATTTTCTTAAGTGTTCTGATGATGAAGGGATGCTAGATATTATTAAACTCTTTTTCTGCATCGATTGAAAGAATCATATGGTCTTTGTTTTTTAATTTGTTTATGTGATAAATTACAGTTACAAATTTATGTATGTTGAATCATCCTTGAGATCCTGGGATAAAACCCACTTGGTCATGGTGTATAATTTGTTTGATGTGTTTCTGGATTCTATTTGTTAGGATTTTGCTGAATATTTTTCCATCAATATTCATTAGTGATATTGGTCTGTAGTTTTCTTTTCTTGTTAGGTCTTTTCCTGGTTTGGGGATCAGGGTGATGTTAGCTTCATAGAATATGTTGTGTAGTATTCCATCTTTTTCTATGTTTTGGAAAAGGTTGAGTAATATAGGTACTAGTTTCTCTTTAAAGGTCTGGTAGAATTCTGATGTGAAGCCATCTGGTCCTGGGCTTTTCTTTTTAGGGATATTTTGTATAGCTGATGCTATTTCAGAGCTTGTTATAGGTCTGTTCAAAATTTCCACTGCATTCTGACTATGTCTTGTGAGATGACATGCTTCCAAGTATTGGTCAATTTCCTTCAGATTGTCATATTTCTGGGAATAAAGTTTCTTGTAGTGTTCATTAAGGATTTTTTGTGTTTGTAAAGGGTCTGTTGTTATTTCACCTTTACTGTTTCTGATTGACGAGATTAGAGACTTTATTATTTTTTTTCCTTGGTTAGGTTGGTCAAAGGTTTATCAATTTTGTTCATTTTTTCAAAAAACCACTTTTTGATTTGTTGATCTGTTCTATAATCCTTTTGTTTTCAGTCTCATTGAATTCTGCTCTAATTTTGCTTATTTCTTTTCTTCTGCTAGATTTGGGATTGGAATGGTCTTCCTTTTCCAGTTGCTTGAGATGTCCCATTAAGTTGTTAACTTCCTCTCTTTCTGTTCTCTTGAGGAAGGCTTGAAGTGCTATAAATGTTACTCTTAGGACTTCCTTTGCAGTATTCCAGAGGTTCTGATACCTCATGTCTTCATTATCATTTTGTTCTAAAAGTTTGTTAAATTCTTTTGATCTCATCTCTGACCTATCTATTATTCAGCATAAGGTTATTTAGCTTCCATGTTTTTGTATGCATCTGTAGTTTCCGGTTTTTACTGAGTTCAACTTTTATTCCATTATGGTCTGAGATGATGCATGGAATAATTTCTATTCTTTTCAATTTACTGAGGTTAGACTTATGACCTAAAATGTGACCAATTTTGCAGTATGTTCCATGAATTGATGAGAAAAATGTGTATTCAGTTTTGTTAGGATGAAATGTCCTGTAGATGTCTGTTAGGTCCAAAAGTTGAATAGTTAAATTTAAATCTAAAATTTCTTTCCAAAGCTTCTTATTGGAGCATCCATCCAAAACTGCCAATTGAGTGTTTAAAATCTCTGATTATAATGGAGCTGGGAGAGATCAAGTTGCTCATGCCTGTTAGAGTATCTCTTATAAATTGAGGTGCATTTTGGTTGGATGCATAGATATTGAAAATTGAGATCTCATCATATTAAGTATTGCCCTTAACAAATATGAAGTGGCCATCTTTATCTTTGGTTATTTTTATTGATTTAAACCTATTGTATCTGTGAATAAATTTGCACCACCTGCTTTTTTCTGCTTTCCATTAGCCTGGAATATAGATGACCATCCCTTCACTCTGAGTCTATATTTTTTCTTATAAGGTAAGATGAGATTCTTGTATACAACAGATGTCTGGTCTGAGTTTCTGTATCCAATCAGCCAATCTGTGCCTCCTTAGGGGACAACTTAAGCAATTCACATTGATTGAAATTATTGATAAGCCTAAAAAAAATTAAGTATAGAGTTGTTCAAAAGTCCAGTGGACGTTTTTAATCCTTTCATCAGTGTAGAATTTGGAGTTTGATCAATAGTTTATGTTTTAGTTTCCTTTTGTTTTGGAGGATTACACTGGTCATTATGGAGAATTGGTCTGAGAATATCCTGGGGAGCTGGTTAAGTTGTTGCAAATTTCTTCAACACATGGATGTCATTAAATTATTTAATTTCTCTATCATAAATGAAACTCAGTTTAGCTGGATACAGGATCCTGGGCTGAATGTTATTTTGTTTTAAGAGATTAAATGTCAATGTCCACCCTCTTCTTGCCTGAAATGTTTCAGCAGAGAGATCTGCAGTTATTCTAATAGTCTTCTCCTTGTAGGTTATGGTTTTCTTACGTCTCACTGCTTTCAAGATTTTCTCTTTCATATTCACTTTAGTGAAGTTAATTATGATGTGTCTAGGGGATGTCTTATTCGGGTTGAGTCATGCTGGGGTTCTGAATCTTTCTGCAATCTGTATTTCAGCATCTCTTGAAATATCTGGAAAGTTCTCTTTCATAATTTCATAAAGAAGAGCCTCTGTGTTTGTGATGCAACTTCGTCACCTTCAGGGATTTCTATAAGTTGAATATCAGTTTTCTTCGAATTATTCCAGAGCTCTCTGAGAGAATGATCCATTTTTGCTTTCCATTTCTGATTCTCTTTAGACATTTGGACATATTCAGAAGCTTTGTATTCTTAGTATGAGATCCTTTCTTCTGCCTCCTGGTCTCTGTTACCAAGAGATTCTACCATATTTTTCAGATCTCTGAGGGCTGCAATCTCTTGTCTTAATGTTTCAAAATCTTTGGTGGTTTTGTCTTTGAATTTGTTGAATTCTTGAGTGAACTTTTGGAATGCTCCTTGAATTTCTAGTTCTATCTTTGCCTCTTTTCTGTTTATCTGATTTGCAATCCAAATTCTGAATTCAATTTCTGACATCTCAGCCATCAGTTTATATAGGGAATCTTCAGTTTGGTCTTCCACATCCTTTCTTGGGGTTGTGGTTTGACCTACTCTGGTTATTCATATTACCAGCCACATCCTTTCTTGGGGGGGGTTGATCTACTCTGGTTATTCATATTATCAGAGCTTTTCCGCTGATTCTGCCCCATGATTATTTTACCCCGTTTGACTTTTTCCCTTGAGGTTTGTCAAGGACCCATACGATGTTATGCCCTGAGTTACTGGGGACCTGCTTGGTGTGGTGGGGCTAAGTGGCTCTGTTTTATTTTTAGCTAGGCTCTGTCCTACCCTAGTGATTCATTTACTCTTGGTTGAAGTCACTGCTGTGGAGAAATACTAGCAATTAAGTTGCCCTGCCCCCCACAAACAACAACTGGGCAAGGAAAATCAAACTTTCCCTCAATCATACACCCAGGGTGCCCCTTTGAATAGTACCTGGGTGGTCTGCCAGGTTTAAGGGGTCAAAATCAGTTGTCCCTGTCAGCACCAGTTTCACGTGAAAGAGTTCAAAAGTCTCCAGCAGCCAGATAAGAGGGGTCTTCTCGCAGCTCAGATATAGTTTGCTAGAGTGCTCAGTGAGGGCAAAGGGACCCACCCAGCAAATGGGTTAGTCTGGGAAGGTTAACACCTCCTTCCCCACCTTGCACCCTGTCACTCATATTCCCCCAGGTCTGTGACCCTATTAACTCCAGTAGGCAACTGCTCCCTGGGTTTATGACTGCCAAAATCACCCAGAAATCTGAGTCTGGCGGGGGTCCTTGCATGTTTAAATTAGACTTCTGTCCCAGCTAGATTCCTCTGCAAGTCAGAGGCTGCTAGAGCTGATGCAAACAATTAGAGTTTACACTCAGATATTAATCCTTGCCTCTGCCCGCCCACTGCCTTTGTCTCAGCTTTCCCCTGAGGGTGGGATGCTCACTGGGAAATCTGAGGCCAGTCTGGCAGGGGCATAATTTAGGCTTTGGAAGTTCTCACTGTTATAGCCTCACTCCTTCTGTCCTGTCTAAATTCTTCTGCAATTCAGAGGGTGTTAGAGATAGTGAGGAACTCAGCTCTGGGCAACAAGTAGTCAGGGTCTACACTCAGGTGTCGATTCCAGCCTCTGCTCACCTCCTGCCTTTATCTCAGCATTAGCCCCTGAGGGCTGGTGCTAATTGTCTCTTTACTTATGAAAGTTATGAAGTCTGTTCCACTTGTGGCTCCTGTCCAGAACCTCTGTTTGCCCAGAGAGACGGGGCTTACCTATCTGAAGTGGCCTCAGTTCACAACTCAGGATGCCTCTGTTGCTGTATGGCTTCCTCCAAGCCAACTTTCTTCTCCTCGCACCTGTGCCACAGTCAGCATAGAGCAGCACTAGCCCTTTACCCCTCCAATTTTCTCAAGGAGATGCTCAAGAATCTGGACTTCATATGTAACAGACCTCGGTGTGGGTGGTTGGGGAATCCTCGGGGTTCAATGTTGCAGGTGGGGACTATATACACTTTTATACAGTTTTACAGTTTTGTGCCTGGCAAGAGGGTGCTGTGGCACGCCAACAGGGGTAGGAGTTCCAGTTTTTAGGGGGTCTCTACCATGGGATAGAGTCGGAGAAAGTTTGAACTCTGTTTGCTTGTTTGTGTGGAGTAAACTGCGATCCCTTGTTGTGGGGGGAGGGGACTCCTGTCTGCTTGGTGGTGGATTTTGTACCTTTTGATTGTATTTTTGGGGTCTCAGCTCACCTCAGGAAGGTTGAAGTGTGCCCTTCAATCTTCTCTCTTGGCTCTGCTCCAAATCATCAGCTCCCTTGCTAAACTTCTGTCATTTAAGCCTCTTTCTGGACAGGAGTTTCTGTAAAAAGCTGGCTGCAGTCTACCATCTTGGCTCCACCCCCCAAATTCTCTAGGTTCTGTTATCTCTTTTCTTATGTTATATATTCCTTTAGTAAATATTTTGTCTATGCTCTGAATTATTTTTTCTTTGTTTCTTTGTGATGGTTTTCTACTTTATCCTCAATTCCATTCATCTTACTTGACATACATTGATTTTAGTTCCATATCTGTCATTAAAACTATATTTTTTGTTCAAATTTTACTACTGAAGAGCTATTGTGACCCTTTGGGGATTTCAAGATAGCCTATTTTGTCATTTTCCAGCATGTTTATGCTTATTCTTTCTCATCTGTGACCTCTTCCCTCAGCTAAAAACATATAACAGTTACACTTTTCTCCTTTGCTGGGACTTCTGCTCTTCATTAAAGATAGGGATGAGTCACTTCATGGAATATTTAAGTTGTGGTCAAGAAGCCTTGCCACTCAGGAGAGAGTTCAATGCACTGAGTCTTTAACACCACTGCTCTGCTGTGTCTTCCCCATTCTTCCATTTGTCACAGAGCCATTGTGCAAGGTTGACCCATGGTTCATGGCTCAAGCATGAAGCCAGTTGGCCCACAGAATGGGTTATGTGCATGGGATGGAGCAGTGCCTCCAGGTGTGGCACACACATTCATGACCTATTTCATCCATGACACTGGATGTATAGCCGTGGTAGGGCATTAATGTAGCACAACTTGCGCACAGGTTGGAGTGCACCCCTAGCTAAGTCAGTACTGGTCCAGACACATGCACCAAGGCTGGTAGGTTCACACCCATACCAGGGCAGCTAAAAACAACAATGACCACTGCAACAACAACAACAACAAAAAATAGCTGGGCATTGTGGCAGGCTCCTGTAGTCCCAGCTACTTGGGAGGCTGAGAGAAGAGAATCACTTAAGCACAAGAGTTTGACTTTTCTGTGAACTGTAATACCATGGCACTCTACCCAGGGCTATAGCTTGGGACTCTATCTCAAAAGTCAGAAAATTCATATTTCTACCTTCACAGCATAAAGCCTTATTAAGGCTGCTCTTATGCCTTTGCACATTTCTAACACAAAGGAAGAAATTTCAAGAGTAGAAAATATCATGCAAGAAATGTTAAGAATGCCCCCACCTCAGCAGTTTGAAATGATTCCTGCTTCCTCACTGCCCAAGGTGTAGCCAGAGCACAATTCTTTCAATCAAATGGACAATGAATTTCTTTGTCTGCTAACATCAAAAGATGTTGGCAACTTCAGCTCCTAACTAGAATCCTTACTGTAATAACTATAAATCCACTTTTCCAGAGTGCTTAAAATAAGTATTAGCACAGGGTGACTGTGTTGCTTTCCCAGTGGTTATAAAAAGGAGCCACAGGGCATTTTAACATTAACCTTACTCAATCTTTAAAGACCTGAGGAAAAGTATTCAGGAATCAGGAACTCAAAGTTCATTTACCATGCACTCACTTATTGGAATTGGGGATGGGTATGAGTTGATTTCCTATGATTGTTTTGGTTTAGTCAAAATGCTCCTTAATATGGCACAATTTGCCATTTGGAGGTCAGACTACAGAGATATGTGTGCTCAACAAGTTATTAAAAATCTGAGTGATGGTATTCCTATTGCCATGGACATGCTCGTGGTAGAAGGCCAGTATGTACAGTCCTACTTACAGGTGCACGTGAACTGCCTTGCATTTAACAATGTACCCATATCTCTTTACAATTGTGATGTAAATTACCAAACACCCTCTTTTCTCATGAACCATTTACTTTCATTTGCCAAGGAGTCCAGGAGATGTATGATAAGTTCATAGATTGTTCACAGTCCACCTTCTGTAAACAAGTGGACAATGCCACTGTGGCTGATACACTTTTTCTATAATTAGCCTTTGAAAAATGGAAACCAAGATTGCAAAACTCCATTACTGCCTATTAATAAAGATACCAAGGATATGGGAAAGTTCATATTGGCTTGTCAAAATATTGGTGCAGAAGTCAATTAGGGTGGTGCTCTATTTGCCACCTTATAAACTTTACAAACATTACAATGCTTTCAATGTGTAGCTACTGATAATTTTGAAAAAGTTGCCCAGTCTGGAAAGTGAAGTCATTAAAACTTAGCAGCTGCCAAATAAACCATGCCATCCATATGAAAAAGGCTTCATTGCTGCTCCAAATATCATGCCAATCATCATCATCCTTTAAATAAGTCAGGAAACGTCCAGAGGATCATGAGTCCCCATGCACTGAACCAAATCATGACCAATGTCAGCCAGTTCCTGGTTCAATCTAACACCCAAACTCAATTATGAAGTTGGCCACAGTCACCTCAGAAACTGTAGGACTTGATCTCCATACCATAAAAGAGTATGCATTAATTGTATTTCAAGTCCAACAATTAGAAACCAGAATAAATAGGCCCTTGCCTAAAGGCATGGTCAGCTTTCTAGTAGGCCAGTCCAGCTGGTCCAAAAAGGTGATTGTAGTCATTCCAGGAATCATTGACTGACTATACATGCTAGATAAAAATTATGACCTATTTTCTACAATCTGTAATTATCCAAGTAAACCTACATAGTGCCCAGGGTTTTGCCCTATTGTAGAGGAAATAAAGGGTCTGGCAGTACTAGTGTTAACCTGGACCACAAGCATACCAGTCTGGGTAGATCAATGGCCCCTCTCCAGACAGAGACTTCACCAACTACAAATTATAGTAGAACAACAAATTAAAACTGGGAATACTGGGTGGACACAAAGTTTGTGTGCAATTTAAAATAGTTTAGCATAGAAAATAGCACACAAACCTTATATCCACCCAGTGGATAGAAAAATCAACTTCTTCCTGAAATAGCCCAATATTTGCTATATCCCAAAAGTCAGAAAAAGTTCTAAGTTCTCCATGAACTTAGAGTCATTAATGCTGTCATTCAACCCAGGGGAACCTTACCTGGCTTGCCAGCACCTCAAATGATGCCAAAATTTGGCATTTAATTGTCATAGGCTTAAAAGACTGCCATACTGTTAGCACTTCAAGACTGTGAAAAATTTGCTTTCTCAGTCCCTATCATTAACTTATGAGAACCATTTCAATTACCAGTAGAAAGTCCTGCCACAAAAATATTTTCACTATTTCTCAACTTCAAGTTGGAAAAATTATAAAACCAACTAGGGAATTATATCCAACAGGATTTTTTTTTTTTTTGCAGTTTTTGGCCAAGGCTGGGTTTGAACCTACCACTTCCAGTATATGGGGCTAGCACCCTATTCCTTTGAGCCACAGGTACCACCCATAACCAACAGTTTTAATTTATGATTATATGGATGACCCTCTCCTAGCAGCAAATCAAAAACCCATTCTCCATGCTTGTGTACACCTTCAAAAACAAATTTTTCAACATGGACTGATAATTGCCCCTGAAGAAATACAAACTAAAACCCCCATTTCCTATTTAACATGCAAATTAGCTGACTGCATTTTCACTCTCAAAATGTTCAATTTTCTCTTCCAACTCAATTAACTTTAAATAGTTTACAACAAGTATTAGGCCACGTTAATTGGCTTAAACCTAATTTAGGAATTCCTAATTATCAATTGTGTCATTTATTTAACACATTAAAAGGTTAGCCTCAACTCAATCCCTCATGAATTTTATCTCCAGAATCTAAAACTCAATTATCTCTCTCTCATTTAAAATACTATTAAAACTAAGTTTTACTGCAGATATGATTTAACTTTTCCCATTGACTTATTAATAGTTAACACATTCATAAACAGTTCAGGCATTTTGTATCAAAACCCACCAAAATTGTTTAATTCTAGAATGGGTCTTTTTACCAGCCACACCTAAAAAATCCACTTATACAAAAATAGAACAATTTGCTAATATAATTAGCAAAGTAAGACATCATTACTTACAGATATCAGGACAAGATATACACAATATACATTTAGCCATACCTGCTGACCAAATAGAAAATTTAATTGCTTGTTCATTAACTATGAAAATAACCCTCACAGATTTTACCAGGCATTTACTTTATCAAAACATATCTCATACTCTCTTAAAATTTATTTCTACCATACCCTTAGAACTAAGTAATTTTAACTTCCCTCAGCCTTTACCACAGGCTTTAACCATCTGTACTGATGGCTCTAAAAAATAAAAATAAATTAGTTTAGCAGGAATTGTCTGGCTTGAACAATGGAAATACCAAAGTTCCTCAGCATACAAAACCACTCAACAAGCTGACTTATCAGTAATAATACTAACATTTCTAACTTTTTATAACCAATCACTTAACATCATAAGTGACTCCAAGAATGCAATATTTACAACCCAACATTTATCTAACTCCCACGTCCAAATAACTAATAATGAGCCTTTGTTTTCTTCATATTTAGAATTAGAAACCCTCCTTTGCAATCATAAAAACACATTAACACATTAATGCTGTCATTCAACCCATGGGAGCCTTACCTGGCTTGCCAGCACCTCAAATGATGCCCAAATTTGGCACTTAATTGCCATAGGCTTAAAAGACTGCTTTTTCACGATACCTTTAGCTTTTTACCATACCATTATTTTATATTTCATATTAGAGCCCATACTAAACTACCAGGTCCTCTGGCCTTAGGTAATGAGCAAGCTGATACATTAGTTTCTTTGAAAGAAATTTTTACAGTATCAGTTCAACAAGCCTCAGCCTCTAATTATTTTCACCATCAAAATGCCAAAGCATTACCATATCAATTAAAATAACCTATTAAACTTGCTAAACAAATAGTATGGGTTTATCCCAAATGTCTAGGCCTCCAAATACCTTCCCTAGGGAAATGCTCTAATCCTCAAAATTTGCACAGTAATGAACTATGGCAAACAGATTTTATGCATTATCAATTATTTAAAACACTTAAATTGATCCATGTTGCTATTGATACTCATAGAATGTATATCCATGCTACACCATTAAATACAGAAAAAAGATGGCCATGCATCATCCATTTACTAGACTGTTTTCCTTATATGGGAATTCCTAAGAAACTTAAAACAATGTCCTGTGTTATACCAGTAATGCTTTTTAAAACTTCCTTCTTAATTGGAAAATTCAACATTTTACAGTAATAACTTAAACTCCACAGGACAAACCTTTGTTGAGATGCTAATTTTACTTTAAAAATGTATATTCAAAAACAAAAAGGGGGATATGAGCCCTGTATTTATCATGACAGAGATATTTTCAATAGAGCTCTTAATCTTTTCAATTGGAATATTGATAATTTTTTTTTGAATTTCAATTGAACTTTCAAAATGCCTCCGAGCCAACGTGGTCAAAGGATCAACAAGTGTTCATGATATTCTTAGACTTGACTCAATGTCAAGGACATTATTCAGTCTTAACATGGAGGAGAGGAAATTTATGTGTTTCCACACCAATAAGACCTGCATAGTTCCCAAAGAAAATGACCAAACATCAGCTGGTATGACCACTTAAAACCGTAGTCATCCAGGAGCCCTTTCAATGGGTGAGTCCTGAATAGATTCTTCAAGTACTCCTACCACAAACACAAGGAGCACCCTCAGTTATGTGGGGATCACTTAAAAAATTATTTCAAGACACCAACTGTCTTGTGAGACAATTAAGCACTCCTTCAGACCTTGAAAAACAATTTCCTAGCTTGCCTGACAGAGGTAACTCAGAACTCTGCCAAAGTGTGCTTTATCCTTTTATTGTGCTTTTCTTTTTCTTTGCCACTAAAGCAGAACGCACCTATTCGACTCACTTAATAGAACAAAATTTAATCCAGCCTGTGTTTTGTGAGATTCTGAGCCCCCCTCTTTCCAGTAATGACACCATTTGGACTGGAGAACTTTTTAATGCCCCCTAGGGTAACTCTTGATGAACTAGACAAACTGACTTCATTTTCTGAATGTCTATTTATTGAGAAAACTCCAGAGTGGTTTTCCATCCATTCATTCTAACCTTCTGCTTAAGACGTGCCTCAATGTTATTTACATTATTCCATTAAACTGAACTTCATAATATGACTTTTGTGGATACTCTTTCTGTATTCACTGTCTTTTGATAATAGAAATTGAACCATACCAAATTAACCTCTTTGGATGCATTTTTCTTCTCCTCTACTCCTGATAAATCTTGTTGGGACCCTTGCAGTGGACAAGAACTCACCAAGTTAATCACACTCGATAAGTTTACCTTATTTTTTTTTTTTGCCATCTCATCTTATTATTTAAGCATTCAAGCTTTTATGCTGGGCTCTCTTTTCCATGTGGATTATTATTTTTTTAATTTGTTTTTTTATTAGATCATAATTGTGTACATTAATTCTCTAATAGGATACAGTGTGTTACTTCTATATGCAGTTTGGAAAACTCTCATCCAGGTGGCTAACATAGCCATCATGTCTTTCTCATGATTGTTATGTTAAGACATTTATATTCATTTCATTTGAAAGCTTGCAGTCTGGAAATTT
>CAUYTI010088676.1:0-10948 GCA_963575145.1 Galago senegalensis | reverse complement strand
CCGGGCGTTGTGGCGGGCGCCTGTGGTCCCAGCTACTTGGGAGGTGGAGGCAGGAGACTCACTTGAGCCCTGGAGTTGGAGGTTGCTGTGAGCTGTAATGCCATGGCACTCTACCCACGGGGACAGCTTGAGGCTCTGTCTCAAAAAAAAAAAAAAAGAAAAAAATTGGCTTTGCTGGAACCTTTTATAAGGAATCTCAGGTTGGACTTTCTTGAAAGCCTTTCATGAGCCCAGGTTTCATCTGTGCCATTAGATACCTGTATGCACTGGGTAAATTCCTCTTCTCTTGAGGTCCCCAAACACATTTTGATTCCCAGACCTGTCAGCAAGCAACCATTGTTACTTAGCACAGATCAGGATATGTTACTGTTGGGTATCTGGACAGTTTTCCAAAGGGCTTTTTTTATTGGCCTTATAAAGTCAACCTTAATTCTTTAACACAGTCCAGACACCTCTGGAAATGCTATTCCAGCCAAAACCTTGGTAAAATAACAAGCACCTTCATCATGTCCTATAGAACAAAACAGATTCTTATTGAACTTATGCAAATAACTGTATTGTCAGAAATTAAGAATACTTACAAATGACTTTCAAATTCCGGGGAAATCAAGGAGAGAGAAAAAATACAGGTATCAAATTCTGCTCATAAGTACATACATTGATTTAAAAAGCTACAAATAGCTCTGGCTCGGCGCCTGTGGCTCAAGCAGCTAAGGCACCAGCCACATACATCTAAGGTGGTGGGTTCAAATCCCCAGCCCGGGCCCGCCAAACAACAATGATGGCTGCAACCAAAAAATGGCCAGACATTGTGGCAGAAGCCTGTAGTCCCAGCTACTTGGGAGGCTGAGGTAGGAGACTCGCTTGAGCCCAGGAGTTGGAGGTTGCTGTGAGCGTGATGCCATGGCACTCTACCCAGGGGGATAGCACGAGGCTCCGTCTCAAAAACAGTTTTCTTGACTTCTGGAAAACAGAATATAGAGAAAATCAACAATATTTTGAACAAAAAGTCATAACAAACTAGCCCAGTTCCACGTAACTGATTTCTGTTCTGTTTGAAGTTAGGTTAGCAATACTCATAGATATGCTAACTTTCCAATGAAACTTCTAAAAATCTGCTTTTAGTCTGAAGGTATTAAATTTCTGAAGACATCAGGAATTTGAATTTGAGAGAATTTGTCAGTCTCTCTTAATATTTCTTTCTTTTTAGGATAAATTTTGGACTCAGCCAGTTACATAAAAACACTTTCTTTTTTAGATAAATTAAAATTATTACCAGCAATATGTTAAGCCAGACCAATGTCTTATATGTTAGGACAGACCAATGCTTTATAATATTGGAATATATATATAGACAGATAGATAGATATAATCCCATACAAAATTAATCACCATTTCATATTTGACAATGTTTCCTATATATTTTTCATAAATCAAATAAGTTTAATTTGTTTTTCTATGACTTTCAATGGTCTTAATATTTCAAGAAGACCAACTTTAGAGTTGTGGGGGTTTTTTGTTGGCCTGGGCCAAGCTTGAACCTACCAGTCTCTGGTACATGTGGCCAGCACTGCAACCACTGTGCTATGGGCGTGAAGCCCCAAATTTAGAGTTTTGATTTTGGAAGGTTTGTCAAATATCAAAGGCCTAAAACATTGGTACAAGTAAGATTATAAGCTGAAATATTTTAAAGGAAATACATAGTCAATTGGATCACATATAAATTCTTTCACAAATTCTCTTTTATGAGCTTCATTTCACCTGCACAGAATCTACAAACATTCTAAACTTTAACTTTTGCCCTGCCTTTCACTTTCTTACATAGCTATTCTGTTTCAGGACAAAATTTATCACACAATATTCTTTCTTTACACAATGCCATTCTCCTTTCTGTCTAATTCCTCCTCCTCTCAAAAACTCACTTCCCACAAAACAGGATCTCAGTTTACTATAAAGTTACCCATTCAGTTGGCCAAACTGATAATTAAAGGTTTAAAAAGCAAGAATCTTATCCTTTGACAAAGACTCAGTTTCCCCAATAATTTAAACAACCAAATTATTACATTTTACAAATAAGAGACATTTTATGAAGTATAATATTGATACAATATTTTCCCACTCAGGGCTGGACAGGGAACCCCCATTTTTCAGGCTCAGGTGAGCTCAGACATCAGAATCCCATCTCCAGGTACAAACATGTTGCTAGGTCATGCCCTCTGAGCCCTAGCAAGGTCATGAATAAAGCAGCCCAAAACCTTTTGGATGGCTCCACCCTGACTAAGGAGCACACACCCTAATCCTCTCCCCAGACAAAAACTGCAGCAAAGACCTAATAACTTTGTCCAAAGTGAGGGGCTGCATTCATTCACTTGCTAGAACACCCATTCAGTTTGTAAAGGTATTTTTTCCATCTACCAAGTCCTGGCCAAAACATCTCTCAGGACCAATTATTTACCCTTAGACAAAGGACTCATGCAAGAAACTTTTGACCTGGGCCTCCTCCCCACTTCAAGAGGCTGGTCACCTTGGAGACCTGCTGCTGATATGGATACAGCCCCATTCCCCACGAGATTTATACTTTCTCCCCAACATTTTCAAGGGCCATCCACAGCTCACCAGACTGCCCAAATTGCAACACTTTCCAATGCATGGCCCCTCTGCCAATAGCTCTGGCACTCTCCACTCCCTCTGCATGCCCTTCAGTCCAATAAAATCCCATTTTATCACTGACCTGTGACCTACAGGCTTAATTCTCAAATTCCTGAGACCAAAGACTCACTGAAGAAATTCCAATAACAAAACTACAGCAACATCCTTTCTAAAGTCTTTTCATTTTCCCCCAAGACCCATATGGCTATGTGGCTACCAAAAACAAAAAGCAGAAAACCTGGAACTTCCAGTTTCTCTCAGAATAGCCAGGGGGCAAAGATGGAGCAGGGATGAAGGGCACACTCACACATTTGTTTCATCCCGTGAATGGGAGAGAGGGCAAAACCCCACTTATTGACTCGGCACCTGTGGCTCAGTGGCTAAGGTGCCAGCCACATACACCTAAGGTGGTGGGTTCGAATCCAGCCCGGACCCGCCAAACAACAATAATGGCTGCAACCAAAAAATAGCTGGACGTTGTGGTGGGCACCTGTGGTCCCAGCTACTTGGGAGGCAGAGGCAGGAGACTCCCTTGAGCCCAGGAGTTGGAGGTTGCTGTGAGCTGTGATGCCATGGCACTCTACCTGGGGGAATAGCTTGAGGCTCTGTCTCAAAAAAAAAAAATCTGTTATTTAAGTTCAAATGTTCAAAGATTATAAAACTGCCACCTCTATATTTCTAAATTTGCTAGATTTGACTGTGAGCTTATGTTCTTGATTTCAAGCCTCTGAATTCTGAGGTCTAGAGAGGTAACTATGGTGAGGACATGTTCTCCATACTTAGGCCAGCAGCTACAGAGCACAGTCTAGCTTACATGGCCACTTTTTCCCTGCTGCAACTTTGCTCCCTGTCTACTCTGAGAGAAACTGGAACATCCAGTTTCTGTCTTCAACTCTGCACCTGGTAAAGGAATTAAGGACATAGGCCCTGTCCTTTTCAGCCATCTTTGATGCCTCATGGCCACGTGAGACTTAGGGGGGCAATGAAAAGATATGATGCCTATGTTGTGGTATCAGAACATTTTTTGGTAACTTAAAACCTTAAAGTCATGTTATTATTGAAATTTCTTCTTCAGTAGGTCCTTGGTCTCAGGGATTCAAAGAATGAACCCAGACCACACATCAGTGGTAAGATAAGATTTTATTAGACAGAAAAGAATGCAGAAGGAGTAAAAAGTGCCAGAGCTTGTGGGAAAAGGCAAGTAAAGTTTGTGCCAAGTTGAAATTTTCCAAATGGGTCCTTTGTCTGAGGGGTTATATTATATTTTGGCCAGGACTTGATAGATGGAAAAACACCTTTACAAACTTAATGAGTGTTATTAATAAATGAATGAATACAGTCCCTCCCCTGGGGCAAGGTTATTAGGTCTTTGCAGTTTTTATCTAAGGGAAGGGATTAGGGCATGTGCTCCCTACTCAAGGTGGAACCACCCACAAACATTTCAGGCTGCTTTGTTCATGACCTTGCTAGAGCCCAGAGGGTTAGGCCGGTTTGTGCCTAGCTATGGGGGTCTGATTTCTGAGCTCACCGAGGCCTAAAAGAATAGGGGGTCCCTGTCTAGCCCTGAGTGGGGGAATCCTGTATCAATGTTATATTCCATAAAATGTTTCTAATTTGTAAAATTACATTGTTTCCTAATGGGAGTACCCTGACCTCTTAGAAGAGGTACATTTAATATTGAACAAGACCAGTGGCAAGGCCTGAACCCAAGTAAGCTTTGCTTCCTGGCAGAGTTTACCAATTCCTGCTTTTATGGTTCTGTTCATGTATCACACTGTTCTATATGAAACACTACTGGTTCCTGCAGTAGTGTTTAGTCCAATTGAGACCCAAATTAAAATATGGAGTCTCAAAAGGAGGGAATGAGAAAG
The DNA here is from genome assembly GCA_963575145.1 of Galago senegalensis. NCBI lineage: Eukaryota > Metazoa > Chordata > Mammalia > Primates > Galagidae > Galago > Galago senegalensis. The sequence continues at coordinate 6,428 of CAUYTI010088676.1, read as the reverse complement.
GATACCCCAAAAAAGTAAGGCCTAAAAGAACAGAGGTCTTCTCAAGGAAGTCCCAAGGATACACCTGTGAGGTCCTCCCCCTGGTGACTTGGCTCTTAGGAATTTATAAAAACTTAACTTCCTGGGACTTGGAGGCTGAGGCTTGCTTCTGCTTCTGTGAAAACCTATGGTTCTGCAAAAGCCAGAGCCCACTTCTCCAGCTTGATTCAAACTGACCAATGAGAAAGGTACCTATGTCCCAGAAATTTTTGACTGGAGATAAAAAAGAGAAGACTGAGCCAGTCGGGGAGCATGGCCATTTTGAATTCTTCTGTGCCATTGCTCTGCCAGCTGAACTAAAGCCTTTTCTAATCACAGTCTGGGGGGGAGGGGCTCTTTCTCTCCACTGGGCCTTGTCTTCTTGCAACATTTCATTGCAAGGACATCAATATTTCTGGCAGTTTCTACAGAAACAAGTGAAAGTACCTGGCCTTTCCACACACACAGATGAGCACCACCCTGTCCCATCGCCTCAGCCACATTTTCTGGTGGACTGTACTCAAGGCATGCTGTCACACAAGACCAAGTGAGGCCAAATTCCCTGACCAACTCATGGTGTTTGATGAGATCCCATCACCTTACGACAATAAAAAGCAGATGGTGGTTCCTACTGCCCTCGAGGTTGTGCACCTGAAGCCTATGAGAAAGTTTACCTATCTGGGGGTGCCTGGAACACAAGGTTGGCTAGAAGTACCAGACAGTGACAGCAACCCAGGAGGAGAAGAAGGAGAAATCCAAGATCCACTAACAAAAGAAAAAGCAGCTTATGAGTCTACAGAAACAGGCTGAAAAGAATATGGAGAAAAAAACTGACAAATACAGAGAGCTCCACAAAACCCATAGACTCCTAACCTGAGCCCAAAAAAGACTATTCCTCATGATTGGCCTAGACCACCCTTTCTCGTTCTCTCTCTCTCCCTCTCTTTTTTTTTCTTTTTGGCCGGGGCTGGGTTTGAACCTGCCACCTCCCAACTAGTGAGATTGCAGGCACCCACCACAATGCCTGGCTAATTTTTCTAGTTTTAGTAGAGATGGGGTCTTGCACCTGCTCAGGCTGGTTTCAAACTCCTGAGATCAAGCCATTCTCCTGCCTCAGCCTCCCAGAGTGTTAGGATTACAGGTGTGAGCCACCAAATCCAGGTTGGCCTGCTCCTTCTCCATTGCCACCCTGGGATGAAGGGCCCCAGGGGCAGAAGCCCAGTTGCCACAGGCAACCTGGGACTTAACTGGGGACAAGAAAAGGACCTTAGGGCATGTGGTGGGTGCCTATAGTTTCAACTATTTGGGAGGCTGAGGCAGGAGGATCCCTTGAACCCAAGATTTTGAGGTAGCTGTGAGCTGTGATGCCATAGCACTCTAGCGAGGGCAACAAAGTAAAGCTCTGTCTCCAAAAAAAAAAAAGAAAGAAAGAAAGAAAAGAAAAGGATCTTAGACACCACAAGTCTGTAAGTTAAATGACTCTAGGACTTGTGCAGACATAATTTATCTATGACCCACTGTTCCTGAGAGTTTTAGAAAATCTATAAAACCACTGGTTAAATTTCAGTAACTGGAGGGGAGCCCCGCTTTGTGAATGGGGCATATGTTTTAACTTCCCACCTGGTCAACACTATACTCTGCAGCTGGTAGGATGTGAGAAGATGCTTGAGGAGACAATATAAACTTGGTGTAGTACAAAGTATTTAAAGATGTGCAGGCTCGGCGCCTGTGGCTCAAGCGGCTAAGGCACCAGCCACATACACCTAAGGTGGCAGGTTTGAATCCAGCCCGTGCCTGCCAAACAACAATGACGGCTGCAACCAAAAAATAGCTGGGCATTGTGGCAGGCGCCTGTGGTCCCAGCTACTTGGGAGGCTGAGGCAGGAGACTCGCTTGAGCCCAGGAGTTGGAGGTTGCTGTGAGCTGTGATGCCAGGGCACTCTACCCACAGAGACAGCTTGAGGCTCTGTCTTAAAAAAAAAAAAAAGATGTGCCGACTGGGAAGATAAGATGTGCAACCAAGGGGTTATAGGCATTGCCTTATTCCTTCCTTATATTTTTGTAATCCAGAAACAAATAGTTTTCAAAGAAAACAAACAACCCCCCCCCAACTTAGCTTATACCCATATACAGTAGAACAGGGGTCCTCAAACTATGGCCCACCGGTCACATGCAGCCCACCTAGGACATTTATCCAGCCTGCCAGCTGTTTTTGCCACTGCTGCCTGTCCTGCTTAGCAGCGGACTTATCCTGGGGCCCACAGTCCAGCCCTCCAATGGTCTGAGAGACAGTGAACTGGCCCCGTATTTAAAAAGTTTGAGAACCCCTGCAGTGGAACCTCTATACTTAACCACTTCCCTACACTGACCATTTCCTAAAGTTGACTTAATTTTCATAGGCCAGACATGTACCATGTGTACCTGTCAGTACAGTAGGCCTAGTTTCTAGTTCCTTATGTTGACCACCTCTGTATGTTGACCAATTTGTTATAGTACCTTTGGTGGTCAAAATACAGCAATTCTTCTATATATTTACTGCTCAAACATGGACACCCATGACAAGGGGGAAGAGCTACTCTGAAAAATTATGCAGAGATAACACAAATACTCAAGAACTTATCCTGGCAAACTAGGACATATAATCAGATGATCTCAGGCAGTTCTGTACATTATAAAAGCCCCTACCATTTTTTTTTTTTTGAGACAAGAGTCTCACTATGTCACCTTGGTAGAATGCCATGGTGTCACAACTCACAGCAACCTCAAACTCTTGGGCTTAAGTGATTGTCTTGCCTCAGCCTCCCAAGTAGCTGGAACTACAGGCATCCACCACAACACCCGCTATTTTTTTGTTGTTGCTGTTGTTTAGCAGGCCCTGGCTGGGTTTGAACCCACCAGCTCCAGTGCATGTGGCCAGCTCCTTAACCACTGAGTATAGGCACTGAGCCTAAAAGGTCCTACTTGGAGAGCTAGTACTTCTCAACTTGTGGAGTGTCAGAACAGGAGTTATTATTCCATCCTTGCCATTCAATTATTGATGAGTTGCCATGTTCTCTTTTCTTTTTTTTTTTTTTTTTTTTACAGTTCCTTTGCTTCTATTTCCTCATTTGGTAATGTAAGCTACCATGTGATGGCAATGTTAGGAATGGAAAGTGGAAACATACTAACAATCACAAACCACCTCCAGAATTGAAGAACTCCATACATTGACCACCTCCTTAAATTGACCGAATTTTGACAGACTAGACATGCACCACATGTATGTATCAGCACAGTAGGCCTAGTTCCTTATGTTGACCACCTCTGTATGCTGACCAGTTTATGACAGCCCGTTACATTGGTGGTCAACTTACAGAGATTCTACTGTATTAAGATCTTTAGGCAGGTTGTGGTCATAGTTCTCCTTTCTATGTATAACCAAGTTGCTTCTTTCTTATGGCAATTCTCGAGAATTAAATTTAACATTGTGGTGTTCAAAATATTTTTGAATTTTTTTTTCTCACCGACTCTTTGCTCAGGTCTTTATTCAAAATAAACTGTCCAAAATGATTTGACATTTATGGAATAAACATTAAAAGAGTTTATGCAGTAGGCTTCTTTTCTTCTGTGGTAGGTTTCTTTTCTGCTGGCTTATTTTCAGCTGCTGGTTTCTTGGTAGAGGCAGCCTTTTTTCCTACCAGAGGGTTTTTCTGCTTTTTAACACCAACAGGCTTTTTCCCCTTCTTCATTGCTACAGGCTTCTTGCCTGCGACCCCTTCTCATCTGACTTGGCCTGTAGTCTTGCAGCTGCCTTATCTACCCAGAGTTTGTGATTCCTGGCCTGGCGAAGATTGGTTCCAGCACATGGTCTTTGCATATGGGTTTAGCTTCAACGTGATTCTCAGGTTTTTCAGTGGATTCTTTTTCAGGACTCTGCGATGAATCTTTTTGCATGGTGCAGGAAGAGCTCTTTGGATCTCTGGGCTTTTCAAGATTCGGCTAAGGTCTGTGTTCATCATCTTGTGCACAGGAAGGTTGTAGTTACTCTTAAGGGAAGCAGCTTTACGCCAAGTGCCATACAATTCATCTAACTTCCGGAAAGCACTTTCAGTCCAAATGCAGAAACGTCCCACATGTCCACCAGGAGTAAGTTTCAAAATGTTCAGCTTGCTTACATTAAGCAGGGTAATCCCAGGGATGTTCCTGAAAGCCCTGATGATCCCATTGTCCTCATTATAGATAATGCAGGGTCCCCTGTGCTGGATGCGATGACGGTTTCTCATTTTGCCCTTACCAGCCCTCATTCGCTGAGAGGCATAGACCTTTTAGATATCATTCCAGGCCTTAAGTCTATTAAGAAGTAGAACAGACTCCTTGGTCTTCTTGTAGCATTCAACTTTATCTTCAACCACCAACGGAAGTTCAGGAACTTCCTCAATTCAATGATCTTTAGACATGACAAGTGCTGGTAAAGCTGAAGCGGCCAGGGCAGAGCAGATGGCGTATCGCTTTTGGGTTGTGTTCACTCTAAGGTGCCAGCGACGCCAGGTTTTTGTTGGTGCAAACATGCGGTCTCCATGACACGTTTCCAAAAGCACCCTGGCCAGAACAGTAAGTCCCACCACCTTGAACTCTGGGAATCCTTGCCACAGCTCTGCCAGTACCCCATGACTCAGCACTGGTCTGGTAACCTGATAATTAACTGACAGCATATAGCTGTCTGATATAGCTGTCTGTTGTCTTTACGCAAGTTGGTGTGAACAAAGTTCACAATATCTGGTGGAATGGGAGCCTTGAAAACAGCAGGAAAGGTGACATTTTTGCCAGATAACTACCCCTTTTCAGAGTACACTGTTATCAGTGGACGGGCAGAAGCCATGACGGGGAAAGGGAGAAGGCCACGCTCCTCTCCACCCGGTGGCTCCTACAAGAAAAGCTATTTTTGTATTTTTTTTTTTTAGACGGAGCCTCAAGCTGTCCCCCTGGGTAGAGTGCTGTGACATCACAGCTCACAGCAACCTCCAACTCCTGGGCTCAAGCGAGTCTCCTGTCTCCACCTCCCAAGTAGCTGGGACCACAGGCGCCCGCCACAATGCCTGGCTATTTTTTTTTTGGTTGCAGCCATCATTTTGTTTTGCAGGCCTGGGCTGGATTCGAACCCACCATGTTAGGTGTATGTGGCTGGCACCTTAGCCACTTAAGCCACAGGTGCTGAGTCTATTTTTGTATTTTTTATATTATTTGGGGTGAACTCCCACAAAAATTAAATGAAATGTTCTCTTTTAATTCCAGAAACTGAGCAAAAAGACTTCTGAGTATTATGCGCTTTTGTCGAGGCCTAAGCAACCTGGGAAAACACAGTCAGGGGCTGCAGGCCAGGTGTAAAAACCTCCTACAGGGAACCCGGACTGTGCAGTTAAGTCAGCCTGCCAGATAAGGGTTGAAACAGCCCATCTGTGCAGAGGACATGACTCAAAGGTTGATGTGAATGAAAAGAAAAACTTCATCATAATGATGTGAGTAAAACACTCCATCATAACTGCAAGGAGTTAAACCAAACCATAAGAAAACAGTCATGGAGCCTGTTTCTTGGAAATTTAATTTAGTACATAGAAGAAAAAGGTTTTACTCTCCCATTTATCCTGATCTTTAACTTTAATAATAGAAGTCAGATAACATATAGTTCTTTTAGGTCTTCAGAGAGGAACAGCCTGCGGCTAGCTTAAGATGGTTGTTTTACTTAAGATGGTTGTTTTACTTTCCCAGACTTTCTTTTTTTTTTTTTTTTTTGAGACAGAGCCTCAAGCTGTCCCCCTGGGTAGAGTGCCTGTGGCATTACAGCTCACAGCAACCTCCAACTCCTGGGCTCAAGCAAGTCCCCTGCCTCTGCCTCCCAAGTAGCTGGGATCACAGGCGCCCACCACAGCGCCCGGCTATTTTTTGGTTGCAGCCGTCGTTGTTTGGCGGGTCCGGGCTGGGGATTCGAACCCGCCACCTTAGGTGTATGTGGCTGACACCTTAGCCGGTTGAGCCACAGGCGCCGAGCCACCCTCCCAGACTTTCTTTAGGCTAATCTTTTTTTTTTTTTTTTTTTTGAGACAGAGCTTCAAGCTGTCCCCCTGGGTAGAGTGCTCTGGCATCACAGCTCATAGCAACCTCCAACTCCTGGGCTCAAGCGAGTCTCTTGCCTCCGCCTCCCAAGTAGCTGGGACCACAGGCGCCCGCCACAATGCCTGGCTATTTTTTGGTTGCAGCCGTCATTGTTGTTTGGTGGGCCCGAGGCTGGATTCGAACCTGCCACCTTAGGTGTATGTGGCTGGAGCCTTAGCCGCTTGAGCCACAGGCGCACAGCCTCTTTAGGCTAGTCTTGTGATGGTTATCTCATTTTCCTGGACTTACTTTCTTTTCTATAGTTTAAGATAAGAATAGAG
>CAUYTI010088675.1:0-13683 GCA_963575145.1 Galago senegalensis | reverse complement strand
TTAAGTTTTATCTCAAAGTCAACTTATTAGCCTCTTATACCAGCATAACAGTGACTGAATGTGTTCTTAGGCATGGGTGCCATCCTTTTGAGGCTGTCAAGTTTCTTAGAGAGATAAGCAACTGGTTTCCCCAGGATCCTACATTCTGGGTGTAGGGAGAATGATGACTGAAGATCCCATTCTTGGCAAGGGAATGCAGCCCCAGAAAAAGAGGAAAACTAAAAAGTAATCTGAGTGAGTCAGAACAAAGAAAAGTTAGCTAGTTTATCTTTAAGCTAGCCATTGCTAGCAAGCTTCCTGCCTTTTCTGAAATTCTAGCTTACTGGGAGTATAGCTTACAAACACCCCTGCTTAGTCTGTGAGCACTCTGAGGAAAAATGGTCACAGATGTGGCTACGACAAGATGTAGGAAGATACTGGGTTATCTCCTGCCTAGTAAACAGGCAAACCAAATACCTACCCATTGTGAAGATATGCACTTGTCTAGGTCAGAGATCAAGGAAGTAGCTCGAGCCCTGAGATATGGGCAGAAGAGCTATATCCCTTATTGTAGAGGAAGATCTTGTGTGGTGGTGATGGGTGGAAAATTCCCCCCTCCCACTGATTCCTTTGAGGAGATTAACGCCAGTGGCATTTTACTCCACAGGGAAATAGTGGAGTTTAACACCTCCCTAGAAGTCTCTGTGTGTGATCTCAAGCAGAAGGTTTTCCCAGTACAAGGCTCATATTTCAGATTTCTCCAGGATACACTTAATGTTAATAATAATAACAATAGCAGCCGATATGCTCAATCAGAGAAACTGTTGTCAGAAATTGCCTCTGGGCAAATAGACTTCAATAAAAGCAGAGTGGAGCAAACAGTGCCATTACCATAATCCCACAAAAGGGCAATGGACCCCTAAGCTCCCACTTTTTAAAATTAAATCATAGCTGTGTACATTAATGCAAACATGGGGTACAATGTGCTGGTTTTATTTACAATTTGAAATACTTCTATCAAACTGATTAACATAGCTTTCACTGCATTTTCTTAGTTTTTATGTTGAGACATTTATATTCTACACTTAGTAGATTTAACATGTGTCCTATAGGTGAAATGCCTATATGCCTCTGGCCAAAAAAAGCCGCTTGAGAGAGAACAGTGAAAAGACTTTGTGCAGGTATACTTAAGAAACAGGCAAAATCTCATGTTAGTTGCGGGCCTAACATGAACAAGGTTTTGGCTAGAATAGCATTTCCAGACCGCACTAAGGAATTAAGGTTGACTTTATAAGGCCTATGAGAAAGCCCTTTGGAACACTGGCCAGATACCCATCAGTAACCTTTCCTGATCTGTGGTAAGTGACGAAGGTCGCTTGCTGACAGGTCTGGGAACAGTAATGTCATATAAGTATCTAATGGCACAGATGAAACTTGGGCTCATGAAAGGCTTTTGAGAAGTCCAGCACGAGAATTCCTTATAAAAGCCTCCAGCAACCCCCCTCTCCCAACTTAAGGCCTACATGGGAGCAGAAGTTTGCACACAAACTCCTATATGCCCAAGAAGTTTCTCTATGCTTTGCTTAAAGATTCAAAGTAACTGCCTCCAAATGGCATGGTCAGTAGAACAGACATTCAAATCGTCTTTTTCCCCCCATAGCCTCAGGCTTCATCAGATAAGATCAAAGAAAGTAATAATTGACAACATGCTCTTCATTAAGTTATGTTAAACTGGGTTATATTGAAAGGATTATGTTTAAAGGTGTATGTTGGGTGGATTATCAGATTACCAGGGAGGAGCTACTTACAAGGCAGGAGGTGGTAAGATGTTTAAATGGATCAATGAGTCAATGAGGTCATTACTGCATTGTGCTCATGTACAAAATTCCCTATATAAGCCAATTGCAAATAAAGAAGCTTGCCATTTTGCCTGAGCGAGCAGATGGTCACCTTTATTTAAAATACAATTTCAATAAGCATGCTTATTCTTCGCGACATGGCTTTTCCGTGAGACCCTTACAGCAACAGTATCCTTGTAAAATAACCATAGTTATGGTCCCACCAATTACTCTCCCTCTCCCCATCCTCCCTCTCCCCTCCCTTCCACCTCCTCTTTCCCATTCATCTTCAGCTATAGTTAGGTTATAGCATTAATGTGGAAGTGTGGGTGCTTATAAATTGGTTTCATAGCTGGGCTGAGTACACTGGATACTTTTTCTTCTATTCTTGGGATACTTTGCTAAGAAGAATATGTTCCAGCTCCATTGATGTAAACATAAAAGAGGTAAAGTCTCCATGTTTCTTTAAGGCTGTATAATATTCCATGGTGTACATAGACCACAATTTATTGATCCATTCATGGGTTGATGGGCATTTGGGCTTCTTAGCAATTATGAACTGGGCTGCAATAAACATTCTGGTACAAATATCTTTGTTATAAAGTGATTTTTGGTCTTCTGGATATATACCTAGTAGAAGAATTGCAGGATAGAATGGCAGATCTATTTTTAGTTCTGTAAGTGATCTCCAAACATCTTTCCAAAAGGAACGTATTAGTTTAAATTCCCACCAGCAGTGCAAAAGTGTTCCCTTTTCTCCATATCCACGCCAACATCTAGGGTTTTGGGATTTTGTGATGTGGGCTAATCGTATTGGAGTTAGATGGTATCTCAAAATGGTTTTGATTTGCATTTCTCTGATGATTAAGGATAATGAGCATTTTTTTCATGTGTCTGTAAACCATGCACCTATCTTCTTCAGAGAATTTTCTATTCAAGTCCCTTGTCCACCCTGAGATGGGATCACTTATTCTTTTCTTGCTAATACATTGCAGTGCCTGTGGCTCAGTGGGTAGGGCACTAGCCCCATATAACAAGAGTGGCGGGTTTGAGCCCAGCCCCAGCCAGCTAAAACAGCAGTGGCGACTGCAACAAAAACAGCCAAGTGTTGTGGCAGGCGCCTGTAGTTCCAGCTACTTGGGAGGCTGAGGCAAGAGAGTTGCTTAAGCCCAAGAGTTGGAGGTTGCTGTGAGCTGTGATGCCACAGCACTCTACTGAGGGCGACAAAGTGAGACTCTGTGTCAAAATAAATAAATAAATAAATAAATAAATAAATAAATAAATAAACCTTTGTCACAGATATAACCAGCAAATATCTTCTCTCATTCTGAAAGCTGTCTGCCTGCTTTATGTACTATGTTCTTGACTGTGCACAAGTTCAGATCCCAGTAATGTATTTTTGGTGTTGCTTCAATTGCCTGAGGTGTCCTTCTCATAAAATAGTCTCCCAGGCTGATTTCTTCAAGTATTTTCCCTGTACTTTCTTCTAGTGTTTTTATAGTTTCATGTATTAAATTTAAATCTTTTATCCAGTGAGAATCTATCTTTCTTAGTGGTGAAAGATGTGGGTGCAGTTTCAGTTTTCTACAGGTCACCAGCCAGTTCACCCAGCACCACTTGTTAAATAGGGAGTCTTTCCCCCACTGAATGTTTTTGATTGGCTTATCAAAGATCAAATGATGATAAATAGCTGGGTTCATCTCTTGGTTCTCTATTCTGTTCCATAAATCTACCTCTCTGTTTTTATGCCAGTATCATGCTGTTTTGATCGCTACCAATTTGTAGTATAGTCTGAGGTCTGGTAGTGTGATTCCTCCTGATTTGTTTTATTTCTAAGTAATGTCTTGGCTAATTGAGGTTTTTTCTGACTCCATATAAAATGAAGTATTATTTTTTCAAGGTCTTTATTTTGTGTGTGTGAGTGTACAGTGGTGGTTTAATAGGGACTGCATTAAAATTGTATTGCTTTGGGTAGTATGGATATTTCAACAATGTTGATTCTTCCCAGCCATGAGCATGGTATGTTTTTCTATTTATTTACATCATCAGCTATTTCTTTCTCAGAGTTTCATAGTTCTCCTTATAGAGATCTTTCACATCCTTTGTTAGGTAAACTCCCAAATATTTCATCTTTTTTGGCACTACTATAAAATGAATAGAGTCCTTGACTGTTTTTTCAGCTTGACTATTGTTGGTATATATAAAGGCTACAGATTTGTGAGTATTGATTTTGCAACCTGAGATGAGTTTTGTAGTTGAATCCCTGGGGGTTTCCAGATATACAATCATACCATCTGTGAAGAGTGAACATTTGATCTTCTCTGTTCCTATTTGGATACCCTTGATCACCTTTTCTTGCCTGATTGTGATAGCAAAGACTTCCATTACAATGTTAAAAAGCAGTGGAGACAATGGGCAATCTTGCCTGTTTCCTGATCTGAGTGGAAATGATTTCAATTTAACTCCATTCAATACGATATTGGCAGTGGGTTTGCTGTAGATGGCCTCTATCATTTTAAGAAATGTCTCTTTTATACCTAGTTTTTTTGGCAATTTTTGGCTGGGGCTGGGTTTGAACCCACCACCTCCGGTATATGGGACCAGGGCCTACTCCTTCGAGCCATAGGCGCCGCCCTATACCTATTTTCTTAAGTGTTGTAATCAATTTCCCTCTTAGGACTGCCTTTGCAGTATCCCAGAGGTTCTGATAATTCCTGTCTTCATTTCGATTCTGTTCCAAAAACGTAATTTCCTTCTTAATTTCATCTTTGACCCAACTATCTTTCAGAATAAAGTTATTTAGTTTCCATATCTTTGTATGAGTATGCAGATTCCTGTTATTGATGAGTTCAACTTTTATTCTGTGATGATCTGAGAAAATACAAGAAATAATTTCTATACTTTTAAATTTGCTGAGGTTAGCCTTGTGACCTAAGATGTGATCAATTTTGGAGGATGTTCCATGGGCTGATGAGAAGAATGTGTATTCAATTTTATTAGGATGAAATGTTCTATAGATGTCTATTAAATTCAATTGTTGTATGGTTAAGTTTAAGTCCAAAATTTCTTTGCTTAATTTCTTCTTGGAGGATCTATCCATCACTGCCAAAGGGGTGTTAAAATCTCTATTATGGTGCTGGAAGATATCAAATTGTTCATGTCTGTTAGAGTGCTGGTTATAAATTGAGGAGCATTTTGGTTGGGCACATAAATGTTAATAATTGATATTTCATCATGTTAAGTGTTTCCCTTAACAAATATGAAGTGAACATCCTTGTCTTTCCTTACTTTTGCTCATTTTAAGCCGAATGTATCTACAAAAAAATTGCAACCTCTGCTTTTTTCTGTTTTCCATTTGCCTAGATTATAGATGTCCATCCCTTCACCCTGAGCCTATATTTATCCTTTAAATAAGATGAGAGTCTTGTATGCAGCAGATATCTGCCCTGAGTTTTTGTATTCATTCAGCCAACCTGTGCCTCTTTAGCAGACAATTTAAGCCATTCACATGAGTTGAGAGTATTGACAATCCTGGTATTATTTTGGGTATCAAGTTTTTCGAAAGATCAGTGGACATTTTAAACCCTTTCACCACTGTGGAAGTTGGGTTTTGATCAATTTTTTAGAGTGAGTTTACTTTCGTGGTAGAGCATTGTGGTGGTCATTATGGTGGATGGTTCTGAGAATATCTTTAAGAGTTGGTTTAGTTATGCCAAATTTCTTCAACGTGTGAATGCCATTAAAGTATTTGACTTCTCAGGCAGCACCTGTGGCTCAGTGGGTAGGGTGCTGGCCCAATATTCCGAGGGTAGTGGGTTCAAACACAGCCCTGGCCAAAATGCAACAAAAAAATAGCCAGGTGTTGTGGCAGGTGCCTATAGTCCCAGCTACTCAGGAGGCTGAGGCAAGAGAATTGCCTAAGCCCAGGAGTTGGAGGTTGCTGTGAGTTGTGTGATACCACCACACTCTACCAAGGGCGATAGAGTGAGACTCTGTCTCTACAAAAAAAAAAAAAAGTATTTGATTTCTCCATCATAAATGAAACTCAGTTTAGCTGTATACAGAATCCTGGGCTGACAGCTGTTTTGTTTTAGGAGATTGAAGATCAATGACCATCCTCTTCTGGCTTGAAAAGTTTCAGCAGAAAGATCTGCAGTCATTCTAATATTCCTCCCCTTGTAGGTTATGATTTTCTCATATCTGGCTGCTTTCAGGATTTTCTCTTTCATATTAACTTTGGCAACGTTAATTACAATGTGTCTAGGGGATGCTTTATTTGGATTAAGTTGTGCTGGGGTTCTGAAACTGTCTGCTATCTGAATTTCAGTATCTCTTGCAATTTTTTGAAAGATTTTCTCTAAAATTTCTTGGAGTAGAGCATCTGTGCCTTTCACATCATTCTCATCACCGTTAGGAATTCCAATAATGTGAATGTTTGCTTTTTTGGAGTGGTCCCACAATTCTCTCAAGGAATGACCCATCTTTGCTCTCCATTTCTCTTCATTTTGAGCATTTGGGAGCATTCAAAAGCTTTGTCTTCCATGTCCTAGATCCTTTCTTCTGCCTCTTTTGTCTGTTCCATCCTATTACTGAGGGATTCTACTGTATTTCTCATCTCTTTGAGGGATGCAACTTCTTGTCTCAATTTGCTAAAGTCTTTGGTGATTTTTATCTTTGAATTCATTGAATTCTTGAGACAATTTTTGAATTGCTCCTTGAACTTCTCATTCCAATTTTATTTCAATTCTGTTAATCTTATCTGCTATCCAAATTCTGAACTCAATTTCTGACATCTCAGACATATGTTTATGAATGGGATCTTCTGTTGTATCTGCGTTTTTGTGCCTTGGGGGATTTGATCTACTCTGGTTATTCATGTTGCCTGAGTTTTTCTGCTGATTCCACCCCATGGTTGTTTTTTACCATTTGTTTAGAGAGGCTGGTATGGTGGAATTAAATTGAGGGCTCCTGGAGATGTAATTAACCAGCCTTTTAACAGAGTTCTGGGACTGATGACTGTGGCTTTTCCCCTACGGCTTTGCCAAGGTACCATTTAGTACTACAGCCTGAGACTCTGGGTACCCATTTGGTATGATGGGACTAGGTGGAACTGTTTTGTATTTAGCTAGACTCTGACCAATCCTAGTGGATCCGTGACTTTGGGTTGAAATCTCAGCTGTGGAGGAATACAAGCAATTAAGACACCCTGCCCTCCAATGGCAATAACTGGGAGAGGATAATCAGACCCTCCCTTTACAACACAACCAGGGTATAACCTTGGAGAGTCCCCAGGTGATCGACCCAGATCAAGAGTTCCAAACCAATCGTCCTGGTCAGCACAAACACAGATCAAGTGGGAGAGTTCAAAAGGTCTCTAGCAACTGGACAGCAGGGGTCCACTGGCACGTCAAGTGTGACTCGCTCTGGTGATCTGTGGAGTCAGAAAGGCCTGCCCAGCAAAAGAATTATTCCAGGGGGTCTGGTGCCTCTTTTCCCAGTTTGTATCACCATCACCCCCAGTCACTGGTTCTCCCACAGGGCTGCAGCCCAGCTCTCTCTACTACTCAAGTACACCAGGTATTTGAACCTAAGTCAAAGAGGAGATAATGCCTCCCAGACTGGGCCATCCCACTGTGTGACCTGCAGGCGGGAGGAGTTCAGGCCTGATTCCCTCTAGTGATCAGTGGAAACTGGGGAGTGTTTAACCTGCATTTGTACCCAGCTGGCGGTTACCATGGAAGAGTGTGGTTCTCTCCCTCAGAGACCACCCCTCTGCCTTGGCCACACTCCACCTCTGCAACCCCTGCAGGTCAGGTTAAGTTCCCTCCATGTTCCACAAAACTGGGGCGGTTTCTCTCCCAAATTTGACCCTAGTGGGAGGGACCATGGAGCTGCCACCACTGTCAAGGGATGCTGCTGCCACTGTCAGGGGTGATGCTGCCAGTCCAGGGTACTGCTGTGAATAGGTTGCAGGTCACAGGAGCTGGGCTGGGAGCTGGAGGGCATTGCCACTGGCTGAATGGGTTGCAGGTGCCAGGTGAGGAGCCAGAGGGTGGAGTCACTACCATGGGCCATGGGTTGCAGGAGCCAATAGGGGAGCCTCTGGTTGCTGGCTGCATGGGTGGCAGGAACCAAGTGGAGAACGGGGATTGGAGCTGCTGGCCGCTGGCCACACAGTCTGGGCAGGGATCCAGGGAGCTGGTGGGCAGTGCCCCATGGGTAGCAGAAGCAGGTGGGGTGCCGGTGGGTGCCACTGCAGTCCCTGGTGGTCGGTGGCACAGATCCCACAGCTATGATCTTTCCAATATGTGGCAAGTCTCTCTCCCCTTGTGATGCCCCACTTTTATTAAAGTTATAGTTTCAGCACAACTGCACCACAGCCCTTGAGATGCCCCACCCTAGCAAAAATGCACCAGACACTCTGGATTCTGCAGGGGGTAGTCTTCCAGACTGCAAGGAGAGTGGGGAGGGGTGGACTGGGAGTTCAGGAAGAAGGGAGAATACAAGATCAACTTTTGTCCCAGGCAAGAGACTGCCTGGGCTTGCAGTGGTATCTCTCTGTGGGGGGAGTCCAGCACACAGTTGTTCTCTCCCCTTTAGGGAAACAAAAGGTCTTCTGTTCACTGCTTGCCTCAAGCAGCTCTCATGGGGGGGGAGGGGAAGGATTCCCATCCTCTTTGGGATGGGTTTTGTACCTGAAATTTGTTTCCTTGGAGTCTCAGCTTGCCTCAGCAGGGTTGATGCAAACCTATCAATCCTCTCTCTCAGCTCAGCTCAGCTCCCAATCTTCTGCTTTATTAGGTTTGTTCTATTACTTCTCCCTCTGGATGGGAGCCTCTGCCGAAAGCTGGCTTTAGTCAGCCATCTTGCCTCTCTCCTCTGAGCTCCCACTTTTAATTCTACTCTGTCTCATGTCATGTCTCTCTCTCTACCATCATTTCTAACTATATTTCTTCAGTTGGTCGCCACCAGTTTCCACAGGTCTTGGCGAACCCTTCCCCTGGGGCAGGACCCTGACATTCTGTGTGTTCTATTTCTTTTTGATATGTACAGTTCAAAAGGCTTAGCCAGGTCAGGGTGGCCTAACACCGGGGCTGCCTGCAGTTCTTCCTTTAGCCTCTTAAAGGCTTTTGGTTGGTTGGATTTCTATTCAATTGTCCCTTTCTCTTCCCCCTTTGTGGCTTCATACAACGGTTTGGCCAGTTTGTATATTTCACACACTCTTTCATAGAAATCCTCAGGGCTTTCATCTGGCTTCAGCATGACCTCAGCCACCTTGCATGTATTTGTTGCTTTCTGGCTTTCCTACAATAACAGGGAGCAAGTCAAATTTGGGTCCAGGGTAAGAGAATTAAATGATTTTCAGTCACCTACAACTATCTACAGGTTCTGAATTTTGAGGAAAAGGTTTCCACAATGAAAACATTAACTTTTTTTTTTTTTTTTAGAGACAGGGTCTCACTTTGTCACCCTTGGTAGAGTGCTATGGCATCATAGCTCACAGCAACCTCCAGCTCTTGAGCTTAGGTGAGTCTCTTGCCTCAGCTTCTCAAGTAACTGGAACTACAGGTGCCCACCACAACATCCAGCTATTTTTTTGTTGCAGTTTGGCCGGGGCCAGGTTCAAACCCACCACCCTTGGTATATGGGGCCGGCACCCTACTCACTGAGCTAAACATTAGTATTCTTATTGATAGCCTTAGCACAATTGTTTTTTTTATTTTATTAAATAATAACTGTATACATTAATGCATTTATGGGGTGCAATGTGCTGGTTTATATACAATTTGGAATGGTCACATCAAACTGGTTAACATAACCTTCACCTCATTTTCTTAATTATTGTGTTAAGACATTTATACTCTATACATACTACATTTGCCATATACCCTTGCAAAATGCACCATAGGTGCGGTTAGCTAATTACCCTCCCTCCTCCTTCCCTTCTCCCTCCTCTTCCCGCTTCATCTTGGGCTGTAGCTGTGTTACATCTTTCATATGGACCTGTGGGTGATTATATATTAGTTTCATAATAAAACTGAGTACATTGGATACTTTTTCTTCCATTCTTGAGACACTTCACTAAGAAGAATATGTTTCAGCTCCATCCATGTTTTTTAAGACTTCATAATATTCCATAGTATACATATACCACAATTTATTAATCCATTCATGGGTCAATGGGCACTTGGGCTTCTTCCATGACTTGGCTATTACAAATTGAGCTGCAATGAATAATCTGGTGCAAATATAATTTTTGCAAAGTGATTTTTGGTCTTTTGGATATACTCCTAGTAGAGGAATTGCAGAATCCAACAGCAGATCAACTTTTAGATCCCTGAGTATTCTCCAAACTTCTTTGCAAAAGGAACATATTAGCTTGAATTCCCACCAGCAGTGGAGAAGTATTCCCTTTTCTCCACATCCACGCCAACATCTGTAGTTTTAAATTTTTTTTTATGTGGGCTACTCTTACTCGAGTTAGATGATATCTCAAAGTTAGCACAGTTCTTAAGATAGTACTTTTTAAAGAGTCCCTACAGAACTTATCCAAAGTTCTGGGCAATTCAAGAGTGAATATTCCTGAACATCAGCTGGGTGTGGGGCCACTTGTGAGGCTCTGTGGCAGCCACACCACTTACTGGTAAATTTTAATTCAAGTTCCAAGTTCTCCTGATGTATCTATATAGACACAGCAGATAGTATTTAAAACTGCAAAATTTTTTCCAGTGTAGCCAACAGGTGACTTTTGTTGAGCTTTAAGGCTTCAGAGAAAATATATTCCTTGGCCAGTCTATTAGTCCCATGTAATGGATCAGTTTAGTTAAACAGCTATGTCTCATTTTATGAGCTGGCATTGCAGACAAGGCTAGAATCTAATACAGGTGTGCCACAGTTTTTTCTTTTTGAACCATTTCTCTCTCTCTAGTTTCTCTCCTTACTAAAAACAAATTATAGCATAATCAATTTAATGGCCAAAATAAACTGTACTTTCAGTATGCTGGGTTTGATTATTTGCATAAAATAATTATTAGCCATCTAGGCTTTTCTTACTTTTAAAATTGGCTTTGCTAGAACCCTTTATAAAGAATCTAGGGTTAGGCTCAGTACCTGTAGAACAGTGGTTATGGTGCCAGCCACATACACCAAGGGTGGCAAGTTCGAACCCAGCCTGGGCCAGCTAAACAACAATGACACCTGCAACAAAAAATAGCCATGTAATTGTTGTGGGTGCCTGTAGTCCTAGCTACTTGGGAGGCTGAGGCAAGAGAATCTCTTAAGCCCAAGAATTTGAGGTTGCTGTGAGTTGTGATGCCATGGCACTCTCCCAAGAGTAATATAATGAGCCTCTGTCTCAAAAAAAAAAAAAATCTAGGGTTAGTGTTGAAATTCCAGGTTTCATCTGTACCATTAAATACCTATAGGCATTTGGTAAATTCCTCTTCTCTTGAGGTCCCAAAGCAAATTTTGATTCCTGGACCTGTCAGAAAGTGACATTCTTTACTCACCACAGATCAGGAAATGTTATCAACGAGGTATCTGCCCAGTCTTTCCAATGGGCTTTTTTATTGGCCTTATAAAGTCAACCTCAATTCCTTAATTCAGTCTGGACATCTCTGAAAATGCTATTGCAGTCAAAGCTGTGGTAGAATAACCAGTGTCTTTCATTGTGTTATACAAAACAAAACAGACTCTTACTGAACTTATGCAAATAACTATATTGTCAGAAATTAAGAATACTTACAAATGGTTTTTAAATTCTGGAGAAATCATGGAGAGAGAAAAATAAATGTTTCAAATTTTGCTCATAAGTACATAGATTGCTGAAAACTACAAATAGCTTAAAAAATAGAAAATGGTTTTCTTGACTTCTGGAAAACAGAACACAGAAAGAATCAGAAATGTTTCAAACAAAAAGCCATAACAAATCATCTCAGTTCCATGCAACTGATTTCTGTCCTTCTAGAAGTTATGTTAGCAATACTCAAGGACATGTTAGCTTTCTAATTAAGGTCCTGGAAGTTTCCTTTCAGTCAGATGGTATTTAACCACCAAAGTCATCAGAAATTTGAATTTGAGATAACTTGCTAGCCTTTTCTACTACTTTCCTTGAAGTACAAACTTTGGACTTATCCAGTTACAAAAACACTTTCTGAGATAAATTAAAATTATTACTAACAATATATACTAAGACAGACCAATATTTTATAATATTAGAACATACATATAAACATAATCCATAGAAAACTAACCACCATTTCATATTTGATAATATTTCCTATACAGTTTTAATATATGAAATAAGCCTAATATATCTTTCTCAGATTTTCATTGGCCATAATATTTCAAAAGGACCAAATTTAGAGTTTTGATTTTGGAAAGTTTGTCAAATATCAAAGGCTTAAAACATTTGTTCAAACAGGATAACAAGCCAAAATATTCTAAAGGCAATACGTAGCCAACTGGATCACATGCAAATTCCTTCACAAATTTCCTTTTATGAGCCTTATTCACCGTGCACAATTTCCAAATATCCTAAACCTTCTGTTTTTCCCTTCCTTTCATTTTCTTAAATAGCTGGTCATTCTGTTTCAGGACAAATTTACATATAAGATCCTTTTATAAACAATGCCATTTAACTTTCTGTCTAATTTTTCTTACTCTCAAAAAACCACTTTTCACAAACAGGATCACAATTTACTATGAAGTTAATTATTCACTTGGCTAAATTGATAATTAGAACGTTTAAAAGGCAAGAATCTCATTCTTTGACAAACACATAGTTTCCCAAATTTAAACAACCACATTGTTACATTTTATAGGTGAGAGACAGTTTATAGAATATAATATGACTTTAAGGTTTGAGTTACAAAAATAGTTCTGAAACCACAACATAGGCATCATTTCTGATGTCTTTTCATTGTCCCCCTAAACTTCACGTGGCAATGTGGCATCCTTACTTTATTTACTAGGTGTAGAGTTCAAGACAGAAAGCAGGAAATCAGAGAAATGCAAATCAAAATGACTTTGAGATACCATCCAACTCCAGTAAGAGTAGCCCACATAACAAAATCCAAAAACTACAGATGTTGGTGTGGATGTGGAGAAAAGGGAACACTTCTCCACTGTTGATGGGAATGCAAGCTAATATGTTCCTTTTGCAAAGAAGTTTGGAGAATACTTCGGGATCTAAAAATTGATCTGCTGTTGGATCCTGCAATTCCTCTACTAGGAGTATATCCAAAAGACCAAAAATCACTTTGCAAAAATTATATTTGCACCAGATTATTCATTACAGCTCAATTCATAATAGCCAAGTCATGGAAGAAGCCCAAGTGCCCATTGACCCATGAATGGATTAATAAATCGTGGTATATATATACCATGGGATACTATGCAGCCTTAAAAAAGATGGAGACTTTACCTCTTTTATGTTTACATGGAGGGACCTGGAACATATTCTCCAAGTAAAGTATCTCAAGAATGGAGGAAAAGTATCCAACGTACTCAGTACTTCTATGAAACCAACTTATATTTACTCATACATTCTTATGAAAGGTAGAACACAAGTATAACCCAGGATGAAGGAGAGAAATGGAGTGGGAAGGGAGGGAAGGGGGGAGGTTTGACAGAGGGAGCGTAAACAGCGGGACCACACCTATGGAACATATTGCAAGGGTACAAGTCTAATCTATCAAGTGTAGAACATAAATGTCTTTTTTTCTTTTTTGAGACAGAGCCTCAAGCTGTCCCCCTGGGTAGAGTGCCGTGGCATTACAGCTCACAGCAACCTCCAACTCCTGGGCTCAAGTGAGTCTCCTGCCTCCGCCTCCCAAGTAGCTGGGACCACAGGTGCCCGCCACAA